>JAUCBJ010008090.1:0-53242 GCA_032718475.1 Nemertoderma westbladi
AAAGTACTGAAGTACCAGTAGGCAGTAGATATACTGCCAGACTGCTGTGTATGAAAATATGGGATTGCCAGATGACAAAGTACAGAAGTGCTTATGTTATATATTGAATACTTGACTTTCCATAGGCCTGTAGGCCTACATATATATAAGTATATAATATCACTTAAGGGTAACTTAGATCAACACTGTACAGTTTGACAAAAGAAATCGGTGTCTATCCCCACTAAATCGATAAATGCAGTTCAGATGAGCATTATTCTTGATTGTGAGGTAATTTTAATTAGGGATGTATTCTTTTTAATGTGCAATATCTCGAGAAATAATCACTCTAATCTTGATCTTAATCGATCATCGCAGTTCTAATGAGTTAATTTAATTAACCTATGGGTATCAGGTATATACCGGTACCAAAAGTGGGTCATTCAAATTTTTATATTCTTTTTATAATTTATTTTTATAATATATTTTTATATTCTTTTAATAATTTATTTTTATACTTATGATGGATTTTATATTCATGCCAACTATTGCTATTTGGCACAATACAAACGACGTTGGTGGACCCAGTAAACATAAAGAATTTTCAGTAGACCTAATGTTTCATTAAAATGAACCCAATAGCAGAAGTACGTATGATTATGTGAATGTTTTCAAAATTATAGGGCAAATGATGCTGATGCACCATATTTGTTTAGGTTAATGGTTGGTTGGTTGGGTATATTAGTTACTGGTAAAATACTTATCATCAAGTATTCACTGTCGCTATATACACCAGATTTACCCTACTAAATTGGTGAATTAAGAAAAATGGCAAACATGAATATCAATTATATATCACATTTATTATTATTTTATATAGTAAAGTTATCCGTTCCCCGGACGGAATCTTTGCTTATATTCCTGCACTATGGGTGGGGTTATGCCGCCGTGCATGGGTTAAGACTGAATTGCATTATTTAACGGCTGTATTTTTAATTGGCTGGCAGTTTTACCAATCAAAAAGTGTCAAAATGTTACCACCGGTGTTCTAAAAATATCCATGGTGTGGTGAGTGGTGACTTTTTCTATAACCCCGATTTGTGGTGCCAAAATTTAAAACCGGAATTTAATTAACACAAACCATGGTTTCATAGGTTTTAAAACCTTAGTTTGAGGGACAAACCGTGCTTTCTTAGGTTTTTAACCCTCGGTTTGAGAGATTCTACGAATTTAAACCTTGATATTAAAATTTTGGAACACCATTTTATTATGGTACCTAAATATAAAACCGTAATTTAATTAACACAAACCATGGTTTCATAGGTTTTAAAACCTTGGTTTGAGGGACAAACCGTGCTTTCTTAGGTTTTTAACCCTCGGTTTGAGAGATTCCACGAATTAAAATTTGGAACACCATTTTATTATGGTAGCTAAATATAAAACCGTAATTTAATTAACACAAACCATGGTTTCATAGGTTTTAAAACCTTGGTTTGATGGACAAACCGTGCTGCCATAGGTTTTTAACCCTCAGTTTGAGAGATTCCACGAATTAAAACCTTGGTATTATAATTTGTAACCTCATTTTGTTATGGCGCCTAATTATAAAACCGTAATTTAATTAATCAAACCATGGTGTTCTAGGTTTTAAAACCTTGGTTTAAGGGACAAACCATGCTTTCATAGGTTTTTTAAACCTCGGTTTGAGAGATTAGCCACGAAATATAACCTTGGTATTTTGATTTGTAACCCCATTCTGGTATGGTACCCAAATATAAAACCTTAATTTAATTAACTCAAACCATGGTTTCAGATACTTTAAAACCTTGTTTTTGAGAGATTAACCACCGTTATTTGCTTGGAAAACCGTCCTTGTAGATAGGATCATAATTAATGAAACAACGGTTCTATCTGTTACTTTAACCGCCGGTTTCTTAAAATAACCCCCGGTAGTTTTGGTGTAAAAATACCCGGGGTTATTTTAGAAAACCGGCGGATTTTTTAGTTAAAACTAAGGTTTATCTTTTTCTGTGTAGTTATAACAATCTTGCGCACATCAAACCCATCTCCTAATTTGATTGATCAAATGATAGGAATATTAAAGAATACAATACAGTTAAAGGAATAAATTTATATAAAATATACATTACTCTAACAATAGAATAATTGTTGTAAAAATAACACAATAAAAATTTATTATTAATGTAAATTAATAACTTTTTAATTTTCAGATAAAAATTCATCAGTTGGACAATCAAAAACGTATGAATAACGAGCCCAAAAAGAAACGCCGACACGAGAATTATACAAACTACCATCATTAACAGTATGCCACGATCTGAGGGCAGAGAAGTTTGAGGCTATACAATACACAAACTCTACATATCAGTTACTAAGTTTGTGCAGATATTATCGGCTATATTTCGGATAGAATTTGAAATATAACAAAAACATTGATTTTTTCAATAATCTTTTCCATCCATTATCCCTTTTAGATAAGATCTGGAATGTTTCCATTCTTTAAACTCCAAATTTTGCGTTTTTTTAACATTTAAATTATTAATTTAAATAAACTAGATATTTATCAACTTAATCTACGCTACATACTACAATTAAGGGTGATGGACCAGCGTTAAATTTGGTTAGTTTTTAAAAATTTAAAGGGTAAATCTAAATACTAAATTTATATTTATTTACGTAGTGTAAACACTACAACAGCCGCGAGCGATAATTAATTCTCATACATTGCAACCAAATTCTGTACCACCATTAAATCTTTCTTTTTTTATACATCATTATAAAAGAAAACAAAAGTACTGCAAAATAAAATTTTATCACCACACCACTTATATCACCACACCTGCCTTCTCCAATCGTTGCACCCACTGCACTTATATCACCAGACCCAGTGCCATCTCCAATCGTGGCACCCGATGCACTTATATCACAAGACCCAGTGCCATCTCCAATCATGGTACCTGGTGCACTTATATCACCAGACCCAGTGCCATCTCCAATCATGGCACCCGCTGCACTTATATTACCAGATCCAGTGCCATCTCCTAGATCTTTTAGCGGTAGGTAGGCTTACTTGCACATTTATTTAACAAGGCTTTGGTGGAGCAAGTGGGTATCTTTTAGCAGTAGGTAGGCTTACTCACACATATATTTCATTATTAATTATAATTGAATATTTGCACAGTAAATTTAAGTAATTAAGTGAATGAAGGCCTACGTGTAAGAATGACACTAAAAAAGTGGCAGTGGAATAAGGGTAACATCAGTACAGATGTGAGGTGTGAAAGTACTATGAGCGCTATTAAAATTAAAATTGAACTACAAGATATGAGTTGTGAATCATACCAGTAACTACCGGGTTCACAACCCAAAGAGACTTAAATGAATGTGTGAAGTACCGGTACATGCTTTAGATAGAAAGGTCAAAGTAGCAAAGGAACCAGCGGCCAAACCAAGGAGGTATCGTGTTTATATTCTTATTTTATCACCAGTTTTTAAATGCCTTTTTTTACCTGGTTTTTACTATTCATTTTTTCTTTATTACCTATAAAAGTTTTGACTTTCCTTTTTAATTACCATGATTTACTTGCCTTTTTTTACTGTTTCTAACTACCAAATCATTTTCTTCAATACCAGTTTTTAATTGCCTTTTTTTCGTATTGGTTTTTCTTTCCATTTTTTTTTAATATTGCCTGGACTATCGCTAAGCAGCCTTAAGTGCTGCTCCGATTCGCCTCAGATTATAAAAATATTATTCAATCTCTTGATAAATTGATATAATTATATATATATAGATTTTGTAGGTTTTGCAGCAGCAGAACCAGTACTGTGGCATTCCACATTTAGCGGTAGTAGTGTTGTGAAACCGGGATGAGAGTATCTGAAATACAGCAGGAGGTAGCTGTGAGCCGCGGCCAACTGCTAGTATTACTACTACTAGGATCGGCATGCTGCATTGCAGCTGCATTTTTAAGAATGCTGTGCCGGCTTGTCAACAAAATTGCACCGCCACAACTCCCTATCACCCATGACATTTGCTAGATAATCCGCATCTTTAAGGCCAGTGTCCTTTAAGATGCGTCTCAAGAAAGTCATGGGCTGTCCACCATGCTTATTCACTCCATGAGGCTGCCAAAGTACAAGATTATGCACTGGCTGGTCCTCACGGCGAAAGCAATGTCCTGCAAAGCGGAGGCGATTTTGTTCTAGTGTCAAGCTTGGGGGAACCAATGAGACACCTCCAATGTTATATAGTGTCTGGTTGGAGATGTGTGCATTATACTTGACACAATGAACCCGGCGTAGCATTCTTGTGAATGTGCCATCCAGAGATTTGGTGTCCTCAGCAGTTAGAGCCCAGCATGGACTCCCGTAGAGGAGTACTGGAACTACTGCTGCTCTAAATAATCGGACCTTAAGTTTCCGATTAATTCTCGGTGACTTCCAAATCCTGGAAAGCCTATTCAATGCTGCCCATGCCTTTCCCTTACTTATTCGAAGGTCCTCACCTGACTTCCGGATCCATGATCCCAGGTAACAGAAGTCGTCCACATGCTCAAGCATACCATCCTTTGAGCTTATGCTCATCCGATCACAGACTTGCTGAGGACTTTCTAAGTTAACTGTCAGAATTTTGGTCTTTCTGGAGTTAATAAAAAGACCAACACTAGAAGCAGCATGTTCTAATGAGCTGAGGAGCCGTTGGGCTCCCTCTAATGATTCTGAGAGTACTCCTAAGTCATCAGCAAAGTCTAGATCAGTTAGGTACTTGGCAGGATTTCCTCGACTTCTGGAGCCAGTAGGTGGAGTTATCATCACCCCATCATCATTATAATGATCTAAGGACATGCGTAGAACATAGTCAACCACAATAATGAACAAGAATGGTGCAAGTGTGTCTCCTTGGAGGACGCCCCATAACACTTCAAATGGTTCTGTGTCACCGTCAACAGTAGACACAAATGTTGTCGAACCATCATATACTGATCTGATTGCTGCAATAATTTCATCAGGAATCCCATATAATGAAAGTATGCTGAACATACGTGAGCGAGAGACTGAATCAAAGGCCTTGAAGAAGTCAACAAAGATAACAGCCAGATGCCTGTCTTTCTTTTTTGATAACTCTTCAATTATCCTTCTAAGTGCCAAAATGGGCTCCATGGTCCCACGACCTTTACGGAACCCATTCTGATTTCCACGGAGCAGTCTCTCAATGGGATCCCTGATGCGATTTAATAGAATCATATTGTATAGCTTTGCAGCAATCGAGATCAATGAGATTCCCCGAAAAGAACCATAGAGTGTTAGGTTGCCCTTCTTGGGAACTGGCACCAACTTATTTGTTTTCATTTCTTGTGGGACTCTTGTTGTTCGGTACATGTCTACTATGATGGGATAGATGAGCTTTAAACACTCAGGTATTTTAAAGAGCTCAGGGGGAACACCATCTACTCCACTGGCACGATTGGTCTTAATGCTCTTTGCAGCAGCCTTCACTTCTGCAAAGGAGATATCGCCAATGGGAATATCTGGGAGTACAGACTCAGACACTTTTACTTCTATAAAGTTATCAGGCAATACCCTGTCATTATTGAGGAGCTTTTCAAAGTGGGCTTTCCAACCATTGAGGCGATCGGCTGGTGATTCAGCCTTAACCTTCCTTGGTGGTTGGTTGGCTTTTCCGCCCAGTAAGCAGATTGATCGATTTCCATGCCTGGGATGATTGCCTGCTGTCATCAGCATCATTGATGGCATCAACCTGTTGGTTTATTATCTCCTGTCGAAGAAGGTGATTCATGTGCTGGGCTTAACATTAGTATCAACCAATCCAAAAATAGATCAGGTATTATTAGAAGTACAGTTCCATTGATAAATGCTAGTGCACAAACAGATCCAATCAAAATTACAAAGCCAGCTATTAGAAATTAATTAATTAAGTCGACATTAATAATTCAAAAATCTTCCCAGTAACAATCTTTTTCCGCTTAAAATCAGAAGTTACCTTTCCAGCACCACTAGATACTAGAGTTGCGGAGAGTAATAGTACAGAAGATTGTACATAACGTGTCTCTACATATCTTGTAGAGAGCTCCTGTACTTCCTACGAAACAGAATATGGTCTATCTGAGACTTGTGACCACTGGTTCCACTATGAGTCCATAGCTTTCCAGTTCGCTTCTTGAACTGGGTTCCAGCCGAAAACAATCCATTTCCAGAGATAAAATCCTGAAGATGGACGGAATTTCGGTTGACACTATTGCTATAGACCCAGGGCAATGTAGCCCAGTAAAAAATCCGCATTCGTAACGCATGCGGTGGCGCATATTTCACGCATTCATAACGCATTCTGAAATGTTACATAGATGAACCATGCGATACGAATGCGAAAACCGAACCAATACGCATCATTTATTCGCATATCCAATGTAATACGAACCTTATTCGAATCCCGCACATTCTACGAATGCGTCGGCCGAATGCTATAGGAATCCCACACATTATACGAATGCGTTCCGAATGTTATATGAATGCGTTCCGAATGTTATACGAATGCGTTCCGAATGTTATACGAATGCGTTCCGAATGTTATACGAATGCGTTCCGAATGTTATACGAATGCGTTCCGAATGTTATACGAAGGCATTCCGAATGTTATACGAAACCAAAACCAAAAACCATTCATTTCGATATGTATTCAGTGATATCTGGAGCTGTATTCTTAAGTATCTCACTAGCCAAAGGTAGTTAGTTATTACACATTTTAAATAAAAAAAGTTTACCTAACTCAATACCAAGTTGGTGCCATTTTGGCGGATGACCAATGGCTAGTGAGATAAAATAGTATAGCACAATAATTCTGAAAATATTTATTAATTTTAAATAATTTATTAGGAAGTAGTTATAGGCGAGTAGATCGGCTAAGACTTAAAACTTTCTATATCCAGTTTCTGTCCGATTCATCAAAATCGAAAATGACAATTTATTTTCAAGTTTACATGTCTCTTTCGTGATACCTTTTCGCTGACTAATGGAAATGCATGTTAGTTCTTGCCCACCCGTAAAGTTACCTAAGGGGGCGTTCATAAAGTATGTCACGCACTAGGGGGGGGGGGGGGGGGATCGAGCTTGCGTGACATTTTGTGACAGGGGGGGGGGGGGGGGGGGGGTTGACTGTTGTGACGGTCACGGCGATGTTCTACGGTATGCTTTAATGTTAGCTTGACTTTGACTAACACATTTGTAGATGAGTGGGAAACTTTAAGGGAAAAAACAATAAACTCAATAACATTGGATTTAATCCCTAACATTAACAGGCACCCCTGTCTAATCTGCCTTGTACATGTACAGTACTGTAGTTTGAAGCTGCTAAAGTATGTAGGGGGCCTACTTCAGTCAAAATGTTTCACTTTATATTGTGCTTTCTAACTGTTATTAAATTAGGGTCGAGCTTGCGTGACACTTTGTGACAAAGGGAGGGGGGGGGGGGGTCAAAAAACTAGAAAATTTGCGTGACATACTTTATTAACGCCCCCTAACGACTTACTTGTGCGCATACAGCTAGAACATAGTATCAGAACTTTGAAAAAAAAAATAGAACAATTTTCAACAATTTTAATTCATCGAGACCAGATATTTATTCACCGAGATGAGATTTATTTTCAATAAAAATAGTCATATCAAAATATCAAAAATGAGTTTAAATTGGTGAGTTCGGTGGCATTTGAAATATTAAAAAATTACAGAATTTAACTATAAATAGACAGAAATATTAGATATAAAAGGTTTTAAGTTTTAACATTTAATCGGTTAAGTTCTTTCAAAATACAATTAGTATTCGTGGTAACAATATTATTATTTATTAAATTATTATAATTCAACAATTATATAAAATAATTAAATTCAAAAGTTACACAAGTTACAATTCAATTGTTACAATAAATTCAGTGAACTGATTAATTTTAGATTCAACAAAATAAATCAAACAAGATCAATCAGACAAGATAAATCCAACAAAATACAACTTCCAAGAAAATAACTTTCAATAAACAACACAGTTACAACCTATGCTCAAAGTTTATTATCAAACAAGAAGCATAAATGTTTTCTAGGATAAGTTTAGGATAAATACATTATTAAGCAATACCGAAATCTCATCAGTCGGATTGATGAGTGGCTGATGAGATTCGCTTAATGACGCCAATATATCATCAAGTGCCGCACATTGATTTTCGGTCAGTTGGAGGTTTCGGTCTGTGGGAGGGTTTATACCTGCATAAGACAAAAATAACATATTTTAATAATTCGAGCAACATGTCCCGAATTCGCATTAGGGCACAGAAACTGACGGATCGTCGCGAATTTCGCAAACGTAGGAAATTTTTTTCTTATGTAATCTACATGCATCGTAAACGTCGAGATTTAAAAAAAATGTTGACTCGTTAAGCAAAAGGGTCCCAAATAAGTTTTTTAACATTTATTTTTTTGTGTTTTTGAGTAATTTTTTAGATTGGTGAATGTTCTAGAACCTTAGTACTAGTAGATGTTTTTATGTGGTAACTAGTGTTTTTTTTTACCAGCTAGTATTTTTTGAAAATTATTTTGGTCATTAATATATTCAGCAACAGTTTAAACCTGAAATATCCATATTTTCAAATTTTTTTATATATTCAAAAAATACTCGGTAGCAAAAAATACTAGATTCACATTCACATTCACCAATACCAAAGAAGCATTAAAAAAAAACTAAAAATTGAGTGGTGAAAGTGATAGGGGTGTCGACAGGGCGAAGTAGGGATCCTTTGGCTTAAGGAGTGTCCAATATTTTGACACTTGTCAAGCAAAAGGGTCACAAAAAGAGATTTTTTCTAATGCAAATTTTATACTTGGAAATACCTTATAAATTGATTCTAGCATGTTTTATTACTGTTCTAGAAAATTAGTAGATATGTTTTTTTTTATGGTAGCTAGTGTTTTTTGACTAGCTAGTATTTATTGAAATTATAAAAATGTGAAAACATTGATATTCCAGGTTTAAACTACAACAGGTTAACCAACTGTTTATATTACTTTTTTAATTTTCAAAACTTACTAGCTCGTAAAAAATCCAAAATATAAACATCTACGAATTTTCTAGAACATTCACCAATACCAAAAAAGTATTAAAAAAAACTGGTGAAAAAATGGCAGGGGTGTCGACAGGGCGAAGTAGGGACCCTTTTGCTTTACTAGTGCCAATATTTTTACCTACCGGTAACAAAAAATTCCCGGCGTTTGTGAAATCCGTGAAAATCGTGCACCTACGTTATAACAATTAGAGACAGGGAAGGGGGGGGGGGGGGGGGGGGCTGGACGCAAAACCCGCCTTGGCGAATTAATATCCCGCCTCAATGTTAAATTCTCAATTTAGGGAAAAGAGAAGGAAGCGAAATATAGCGAAATTGGAGAAGGCTATAAAAACGGCTATATTTCGGATAGAATTTGAAATATAACAAAAACATTGATTTTTTCAATAATCTATTCCATCCATTATCCCTTTTAGATAAGATCTGGAATGTTTCCATTCTTTAAACTCCAAATTTTGCGTTTTTTTAACATTTAAAGTATTAATTTAAATAAACTAGATATTTATCAACTTAATCTACGCGACATACTACAATTAAGGGTGATGGACCAGCGAAAAATTTGGTTAGTTTTTAAAAATTTAAAGGGTAAATCTAAATACTAAATTTATATTTATTTACGTAGTGTAAACACTACAACAGCTGCGAGCGATAATTAATTCTCATACATTGCAACCAAATTCTGTACCACCATTAAATCTTTCTTTTTTTATACATCATTATAAAAGAAAACAAAAGTACTGCAAAATAAAATTTTATCACCACACCACTTATATCACCACACCTGCCTTCTCCAATCGTTGCACCCACTGCACTTATATCACCAGACCCAGTGCCATCTCCAATCGTGGCACCCGATGCACTTATATCACAAGACCAAGTGCCATCTCCAATCATGGTACCTGGTGCACTTATTTCACAAGACCCAGTGCCATCTCCAATCATGGCACCCGCGGTACTTATATCACCAGACCCAGTGCCATCTCCAATCATGGCACCCGCTGCACTTATATTACCAGATCCAGTGCCATCTCCTAGATCTTTTAGCGGTAGGTAGGCTTACTTGCACATTTATTTAACAAGGCTTTGGTGGAGCAAGTGGGTATCTTTTAGCAGTAGGTAGGCTTACTCACACATATATTTCATTATTAATTATAATTGAATATTTGCACAGTAAATTTAAGTAATTAAGTGAATGAAGGCCTACGTGTAAGAATGACACTAAAAAAGTGGCACAGTGGAATAAGAGTAACATCAGTACAGTATGTGAGGTGTGAAAGTACTATGAGCGCTATTAAAATTAAAATTGAACTACAAGATACGAGTTGTGAATCATACCAGTAACTACCGGGTTCACAACCCAAAGAGACTTAAATGAATGTGTGAAGTACCGGTACATGGTTTAGATAGAAAGGTCAAAGTAGCAAAGGAACCAGCGGCCAAACCAAGGAGGTATCGTGTTTACATTCTTATTTTATCACCAGTTTTTAAATGCCTTTTTTTACCTGGTTTTTACTATTCATTTTTTCTTTATTACCTATAAAAGTTTTGACTTTCCTTTTTAATTACCATGATTTACTTGCCTTTTTTTACTGTTTTTTACTACCAAATCTTTTTCTTCAATACCAGTTTTTAATTGCCTTTTTTTCGTATTGGTTTTTCTTTCCATTTTTTTTTTTAATAATACCTGGACTATCGCTAAGCAGCCTTAAGTGCTGCTCCGATTCGCCTCAGATTATAAAAATATTATTTAATCTCTTGATTGATATAATTATATATATAGATTTTGTAGGTTTTGCAGCAGCAGAACCAGTACTGTGGCATTCCACATTTAGCGGTAGTAGTGTTGTGAAACCAGGATGAGAGTATCTGAAATACAGTAGGAGGTAGCTGTGAGCCGCGGCCAACTGCTAGTATTATAGTACTATTGTAGTATTAATTAGTATATACTATTGCTGCTGTAGTATTACTACAGCTAGCGTTACTTGCAATTTAGCTATAATATATATTTGTATTAGTATATAGTACTATAGCTATCGTACTGTAGCTATGTTAAATCATGGAAACCGGGCATTAGTTGTTGATTTATTAGATTAATTTAAAGTACCACCATACCACTACCTGGGTGGTTGGGTGCCTTCCAGTGCACAATTCCACTGCTTCCAAACCACAGAACCAATACTGGTGGCCTAACAGCCTAAGTATTGGCCTATCATGTACTGAACTGATATAGCATAGAAGCAACAGGTAGACAGGCCTATGTTTACAAAGTACTTATGCTTACACCTAAAATCAAAGCAATTAATTAATATAAATATACGGTTATTATTATTGTTATTGTTTATTGACAATTCTATTATTGTAGAGTTAATATACATACCATAATACACAAATCAAAAAATATAAATACAAATTTAAAGTTCAATTATGGGCACAGTAGTCACCAGTTTAAATTCTAGAATAGTCCAATACTCAATCATATATAATTATATAGTATTCAATAATACACAGAAGTAATTAAACGATATTTCATGCATATATATCCAAAAGTATGTTACAGTATGCTACATTTGCTACCTGCCTTGCCTTGCCTTGCTGAGATAGGCCTAAAAACAAATATGAAGAAAAGTGCGATTGATCTACATTTGTGATAGTACGTCTCATAGGCTGCCTCATCCTGGGGATATTGGTTGAGTTGATTTGGGATATTGTGCAGAGCTCTATTGTGGACCCAGATGGAAATGTGTCACTCTATTGTTAGGCTTACCGCTAACAGCCTGTATTCACTTAACAGCCTATTGTTAGGCTTACCGCTATACCGCTATACCGATACGCCATTTTTTTCGTCCTCGGGTTACCTATCATATTTTGGGTAGTGAGTTGTACATATTATTTATATTTTTGTATAATATTACTTTTTACGATCGACCTATAATAACGAGATATGTGATATATTATATGTATGTATTGTATGTACGACGTACTAACAGTACCGATAGTAGTTTGGCTCATTATTGGCATTATAGCGGTGTGGTTAATTGTTGTTAGTTATGTTGGTTGTTATTTGCTTTAGCCTAAAGCTACGCGGTACGGTTACCGGTATTGATTACCCCGTTGATTGATATCACGATATTGTTATTTATTCGTATTTATGCAATAATACGGTTACTGTATGTAAAATGTATATTGATTAAGTTTAAGCAACTGTGTGCAGATATTATATTTATTGATAGGTATATTGATATCAGCTCAGCATAGGAGTAACTTTGGCTTGTAAGCTATGTAACTGTTTTGTATAGTTACAATTGCAAGGGATTTATATAGGTGCATTTGCTGGTCGTAACCTGCAGTACTTATGTATTTGTTACACATTGTGTGTAGGTAGATGATATAACCTGTGTAGGTAGATGATATAACCGAGCCTAGATGGTATATGAGCGGCTTTACTTTCACTTTAGGATTTTACTCCTTTGAGCTACGCCTACTGTTTTCATTATATTACTGCAATATCGTTTATATGGTTTAGCTTGATATATATACTGTATGTAGCTATTTGTTAGATATATTTTTTTCCGGTAACGTACAAATATGTTTGAGGGGGGGATATGATAGCTCGAGGACGATACTTTTTAAGGAGGGGGGAGATGTGATAGTACGTCTCATAGGCTGCCTCATCCTGGGGATATTGGTTGAGTTGATTTGGGATATTGTGCAGAGCTCTATTGTGGACCCAGATGGAAATGTGTCACTCTATTGTTAGGCTTACCGCTAACAGCCTGTATTCACTTAACAGCCTATTGTTAGGCTTACCACTAACAGCCTGTATTCACTTAACAGGTAAAACAGCTGTGGTTTACATCTATTTGGAGCTCTGTGCACAGGGTTTGATATAGGCAGTACTATACCGAGAGTGTAGAGTCCGAGGTTGTGGGTTGGTGTAGGTTTTGTTTTTGTATTTATGTAGTATTTCTGTATGTATTGTCGCTGATACTTTTAGCAAATGAAAATAAAGTCTGTAACTTTAAGAAATTGTATATTTACGACGAACCATATCGACCCTGAATCCCGGGACCTGGGGTGAACTCTCACACATTCAGACCATTAGCTATATATATAAAATAACGCAATACCCAGACCCAGAACAGTAATAATGTAAAGAATATTGTTGTTGGTTTGCTTATAGGCAGTGCAGGCATAACAGGTAACCAAATGATAGCCAATAGTTTAGCCAATCAATGAAGGGTGCTGGAAAAGCTATCTGCTGGTGAGTCATTAGTAGCAGAGTGGAATTATTTGCTGTAACCATCGAAATTCATAGGCTCTTCATGAAGGTAGAGAAGTTAACTAATATTGGTTAGATGTAATACAACAGGTTCTATAGGGAGATAGTATAGAACACATTAGTTTGGTATATACTGTATTATACTACATTATATTTGGATTAGAGGAATGGTGGTTCTGAGTTATCAGCAATTGATTAATGTATCATAAATAGTTATGATTTTATTTAAGGGTAGTATTTTTATAAAAAATTTTTGAAGAATTTGAAGATTGAGAGGTTGAGACCTGATTCAAATCCCACCTCAACGCATTAATATCTCGTCTCTATTAAAACTAACAATTTAGGGATAGGTGCAGGTTACAGTGGTACATTCTAGCCTAAAAACAATAAACTAAAGTCAATATACAGTTATTGATCGATACAGTTATTATTCAGATATTATTTGCGTCTATTTTCCATTCCACTGGAGAGGGATGAATTTTGATATTTTGAATTAATTCATTATGTCCGGTGATGTTATCTTTTTATGTCCGCGGAAATTGCTACGGTAATGCTGCTCTCTTAGGCTATTTGTATGGAGCAGTATACTGTAGGTATAAAGCCTTACAAATATACTGTATTATACTACAATATATTTGGATTAGAGGAATGGTGGTTCTGTGTTAATCAACAATTATTTATTAATGTATCATAAGTAATAATGATTTGATTTTAAGGGATGTATTTTTATTTAAGTATTTCAATGTATGTTGTTGCTGAAGTAGTTATATTTGTTATAATGTGGTCGATACAGGATTTACTCCAGGGAGTTACTCGGGTAGGATCGTGTATTAGTTGAATGAAACCGTAGGTGTTTAGAATGTTTATGTATTCAGTAGGTTTGTCTTTAGAAGTTGGTAGTAGGTCGATGTTACTGTCACCAGTAATAATTACGTCGCATCTGGTGTTAGCTAGAGTAGAAAGAGTCGAGTCAAGAAGAGTGAAAAAATCGTCGCGTTTCATAGTTTCCGGTCGGTATAGAGTTCCTACAAGTAAAGGTTTGGATTTGGGGCGTTTAATTTCTATCCATGAGTTTTCAAGGTCCTTCATTTTCAAATCTTGTCTTTCCGAAACCTCAAAATGTTCCTTCACATATATTGCCGTACCACCCCTGTCAAGTTTACCTGCTTTACGATTATCTATAAAAATGGTGTTTTGTAGCCATTTATTTTCAGTTGGTCTATGTTCGATTGGTCCTTTAAAAATGTTTCTGAGAAAGTTAGTACGTCAAATTTTTGATCAATTAATAATAAAAAGTCAGTTACAGATGATATATTTTTTGGGAGGCTACGGCAATTAAAATTAAAAATAGAAAATGAAGGAAAATTATTTTGATTTTTGATTTCTGCATTGAAACTTTGTTCTGTGTAGGTACCTCCATTTATATTAAGGTATGTGATATTATCATCAGCGTCTAAATGTGAAAAAGTTTGGTTCAATATATTTGAGTCAGGTAAAACATCGGGAATTGGGAAAATATCTGGGTCGTTGATTTCTACAGAGGAAAATGGAAAAATTAGTGGAAAACAGTGAATACAGTAAATATTGGTACCACAGCGCACAGCGTCAGTCAGTTCGGATGGGAGTAGACATGAGCCGCAGGGTAAATGAAAATGATTTTTACAAATAGAACAACTAAATTTATGATCGGAGGATTCGAATCTCGAGAAGCAGAAAGAACAAGATTGTGTTATGTGGGGCATGGGAAGAGAGAGGGGGGGGCGGGGGGGGGGGGTTATAGAAAATAATAATACACAAAACTATCTATAGATAAAACACAAGTTATTTAGCTAATAAATGGAGATTGGTAAGTATTTGGTAGAATTCCCAAATACCTGATGTCGTACGTTAAATACCCGGAACCGGTAGACCCGAGAACAGCATTAAATATTAGAATACCTTCTAATATACGTACAGCAAAAAAAAAAAATAAAATAAAATACCCACATAAGCAAATAACATGAATGAATTTTGCAAGTACATATTATAGAAACGGATTTCTCAGCTTGATTTGATTAAACTGGCACTTATTACCTGATTAATCACCTGATAGTGCTATGGGACTCCAACCTAGAAGTTCAATATTTTCAATAAAAAAAAAATATACCTATTAATATATCTCCTACAGTTAACAGTTATTTTGGTTCTGTTGCTCGCACTACAATATAAATACAATACCAAAACATGCACACTAGACATCAATCAATCAGTCCTAAATCAAACTAAACATTGTTTAATCCCACACTTCTTCTCCCAATGCCGCTGACCATTGTATCTCTTCTATTTATACTTCTTTTTCTTTCGCTTTCTTGTCTCAAAAATAAAGCCCCTATTCCTGTATTAACAATATCTTATATAATGTTCCCTTTCCTCTCCTGGGAAGCAATGCGCTTTTATAAAAGGACACTGTACTATTTATATAATGTTCCCTTTCCTCTCCTGGGAAGCAATGCGCTTTTATAAAAGGACACTGTACTATTTTTTCGTTCGGGAAGTTCTTTAGTTCTTATAATTCTAGTTCGGGAAGTTCTTATATGTCTTATATATCTATCTGAATGAACCCTATGAGTAGCATCAGATGGGCATATAAGATATTCCCTGTCCTTTGTACCAAAATGCTAACTTATTATTTAATAGAAAACTTGAGTAAGAATATATCATATCCCTGTCCATTGTACCAATATGCTAACTTATTATTTAACAGAAACCTTGAGTAAGGCAAACTTAACTTTAATGTTATTTAAAAAAAGAAATGTTATGAATTAATTTTTATGTGATTTTTATTTATTTAGAAGGCTGTAATTTTAATGGAATTTCACTGGGAATTTTGTGGCAAATGCTGATGACGGATTGAAGTTAAGTGACATTATTATAACAGAATAATAAAGAAAAATCTAACTGCTTTTCATTTACATCCGCCAATTTAAAGCCAGTAAAAAAATATTCCTATTGGAATTTAACGTATCATATGAACTATTCGATTAATGCGAATATTCTCAGAAACACTTAAACTTTAATATATTAATGAATATTAATAAATTAGTACTGTATATGAGTATGTTCCAAAAAACTCCTACTGCGCAAAAAAAAGGATTCAAACAATCAATTTACAATTTGAAATTTCTAAATTAATTTATATGAATTCCATCTAATTGCAAACAACAAAAAACAGGTGTAAATCGAAAATAGAGATGTTACAAATCATATTTCATAAAATGAAATATGATAAATTGTTATACTATTATAATAATATATATATTAACTATTATAAACTATTTGATATAAACTATTATTAACTATTGATAAACTATTATAAAAAACGTAGGTCCTTCATAAATTACAGAATATTATATTATATTGTAATATAATAAAAACTATTTACATACGGTAAAATTGAACATATGTTAAAATTGTTCGGTAAAATGGTAATTATATTAAATTATATACGATGAGTAGCTCAGTTGGTTGAGCGCCGGGCCTGCAATCTATTGGTTGTAGGTTCAGCCCCGCCATGGTCCACTCAGCCTTTCATCCACTGGGGTCGATGAAATGAGTACCAGTTAAGTAACTGGGAGCAAATCTTGGGATAGGAGTAGCACCCACCCCTACCCTTGGGTAGCTGCTATCGAAAGAGGAGCCTTCGGGTCGCCTCTGGCTTTGGCCGAACGAACATTGGTAGTGCGTGTAAATTAAGCCACAACACTGTAAAGTTATGGGATCAAACACTGTAAAGTTATGTACAGGTATCGTTATTATCTATTCCTTTTAAATTTCTTGCGCTATAGCGTTTCTTACGCTGTGACATGCGCTCTCTCTTTTGATGTTCATAAAGAGAGAGAATCGATAGGTCATCTGCGTAGGGACACCAAATACTGCTGGCTTCGTTCCCCACAGCGATATTCCGATGTACTTGCCCATCTGGTGCTTCATGTTTGGCAGTAAAATATCAGTGGTAAACTAGGCACTGCCGCTTCCCTTTAAAGATACATCTGGCCCCAAACCAAATTCTATCAATTTCATGAATCAATCTTGCCACTAGAATACTCTGTCTTTCTGAGCCTGGTGAAGATGTGGTGGTGTCGTTGCTAATTCTCCAATGCCCTCTGTGAGTACAGCTGGGGCGATATTTACCTCAGGGACAGGTGGTTCACGATGAAAGGCTGTTGTAGCAGCTCTTGATGTCCCCTGGACAAGGAGTTCCCCCAAGTCCTTGATCTACGTCAGTGGAATCTTTATTCTCAGTTCCATAATTAGACGCCAGATTGTGCTTCTTCTGCCTGTCAAGTAACCAGTTCTTTGCTAAAGCAGAAGAAAATTATAGAACAACAGAAGAACTTTGTCTCTTATGGCAGCCTGGGTACATTCCTGGGTAGTCTTTTGGTACAAGGACATAGCCTTATCGGGAAGCAGGACAATTCGGTCCCGGACAATTCGGTCCAGACAATTTGGTCCCGGACAATTCGGTCCCGGACAATTCGGTCCCATTAATTTTATGTTTTGGGACCGAATTGTCCGGGACCGAATTGTCCGGATACTGACTAGGACAATTCGGTCCCAAAACATGCATATTAATGGGACCGAATTGTCCGGGACCGAATTGTCCAGGACCGAATTATCCGGGACCGAATTGTCCGGGACCAATTTGTCCGGGACCAAATTTAATTGGTACTATATAATGGTGAATGTTCTAGAACCTTAATATATATTATTATATGGTAGCTAGTATTTTTTTTTGCTAGCTAGTATTTTTTTTTTTTAATAAAAAAAAATTTACTTTTTTTGTTAACATTATTATTTATGGTAGCTATGGTGTTTTTATGGAGCTTGTTAATTATTTACTAGCTAGTAATAGTATGTATTTAAACTATTTAAAGCTGATTTTTTTTAATATATTGCGTAAGTATACTGTATGTGTTGTTGGTTGGATAACAAGCCTAAATTATTATCCTAGATAATAGCTGGATCTCATTCATATTTATAATATCATCAATATTGTTGGTAATTAATATAATCAGCAACAGTTTAGGCCTAATTCTGAAATATCAATGTTTTCACAGGTATTTTTATAATTTCAAGGAAATACTAGCTAGTAAAAAAAAACACTAGCTACACCTTAATAAATAATATATAATAATGTTCTCGAACACTACCAATAACAAAAATAAAAAAAAATACAGTATTTTTAAAATTTCAAAAAGTTCTAGCAAGTATATAACACTAGCTACCATAACAAATATCTCTACTAATGTTCTAGAACATTCACCAATTTCAAAAAAGCACTAAAAAGTTGCTATCAGGAACTGGACAATTCGGTCCCGGACAATTCGGTCCCGAACAATTCGGTCCTAGGACAATTCGGTCCTAGGACAATTCGGTCCCGAACAATTCTGTCCCGGACAATTCGGTCCCATTTATTTAGTGTTTTGGGACCGAATTGTCCGGGACCGAATTGTCCGGGACCGAATTGTCCGGACCGAATTGTCCGGTATAAGCTAGCACTTAAAAGTGCTGTTTGGGTTGGATATATAGCAATGCCTGTCATATACTGCGTTATAAGCTAGCACTTAAAAGTGTTGTTTGGGTTGTAGGGAACCATTCTTAGTGATAACTTTATAAATTTTGATGTAGGCCTCGGCATATGACAGATACTACTACTAGGTCGAGCGAACTCGGACAGTGGAAATGAGATCCTTTCAGACTTCCTGATTCTCCATAGTTGTCGCAATTTCGTTTCTCCCAAGTTCAGTATCCCTTTCAAGTTGATCTATATATGTTATGGCCGGTCGTCCACGACTTTGCTTTCCATGAGTTGGTTGCCAGAGAAGTAGATCTGGTATGACCTCGTCTTTACTTCGCCAGCAGTGCCCACTGAATTTTAATCTGCGTTCACAGAGGGTGGTTGATACAGGTGGTATTGTACCATAAAGCTCGGCGTTTGTCATGTGTTGTCTCCAGCTGATGTTTAGGGCTGCCCTTAGTATAGTAGTCTTGTGTAGCAACCATTAATTCGTTTTCAAGTGATTTAGTCAGTGTCCAGGTCTCACCCCTGTATAAAAATACACTAGTTTACCAGGTTCCATATTGTTACGTCGTCCCACGCCACTAGTTTACCAGGTTCCATATTGTTACATCGACCCACGCCACTAGTTTACCAGGTTCCATACTGTTACGTAGACCCACGCCACTAGTTTACCAGGTTCCATATTGTTACGTCGTCCCACGCCACTAGTTTACCAGGTTCCATATTGTTACATCGACCCACGCCACTAGTTTACCAGGTTCCATACTGTTACGTAGACCCACGCCACTAGTTTACCAGGTTCCATATTGTTACGTCGTCCCACGCCACTAGTTTACCAGGTTCCATAATGTTACAGCGACCCACGCCACTAGTTTACCAGGTTCCATAATGTTACAGCGACCCACGCCACTAGTTTACCAGGTTCCATACTGTTACGTAGACCCACGCCACTAGTTTACCAGGTTCCATATTGTTACGTCGTCCCACGCCACTAGTTTACCAGGTTCCATATTGTTACATCGACCCACGCCACTAGTTTACCAGGTTCCATACTGTTACGTAGACCCACGCCACTAGTTTACCAGGTTCCATATTGTTACATCGACCCACGCCACTAGTTTACCAGGTTCCATACTGTTACGTAGACCCACGCCACTAGTGTACCAGGTTCCATACTGTTACGTAGACCCACGCCACTAGTTTACCAGGTTCCATATTGTTACATCGACCCACGCCACTAGTTTACCAGGTTCCATATTGTTACGTCGTCCCACGCCACTAGTTTACCAGGTTCCATATTGTTACATCGACCCACGCCACTAGTTTACCAGGTTCCATACTGTTACGTAGACCCACGCCACTAGTTTACCAGGTTCCATATTGTTACGTCGTCCCACGCCACTAGTTTACCAGGTTCCATATTGTTACGTCGTCCCACGCCACTAGTTTACCAGGTTCCATATTGTTACATCGACCCACGCCACTAGTTTACCAGGTTCCATACTGTTACGTAGACCCACGCCACTAGTTTACCAGGTTCCATATTGTTACGTCGTCCCACGCCACTAGTTTACCAGGTTCCATATTGTTACATCGACCCACGCCACTAGTTTACCAGGTTCCATACTGTTACGTAGACCCACGCCACTAGTTTACCAGGTTCCATATTGTTACGTCGTCCCACGCCACTAGTTTACCAGGTTCCATATTGTTACATCGACCCACGCCACTAGTTTACCAGGTTCCATACTGTTACGTAGACCCACGCCACTAGTTTACCAGGTTCCATATTGTTACGTCGTCCCACGCCACTAGTTTACCAGGTTCCATATTGTTACATCAACCCACGCCACTAGTTTACCACGTTCCATACTGTTACGTAGACCCACGCCACTAGTGTACCAGGTTCCATACTGTTACGTAGACCCACGCCACTAGTTTACCAGGTTCCATATTGTTACATCGACCCACGCCACTAGTTTACCAGGTTCCATATTGTTACGTCGTCCCACGCCACTAGTTTACCAGGTTCCATATTGTTACATCGACCCACGCCACTAGTTTACCAGGTTCCATACTGTTACGTAGACCCACGCCACTAGTTTACCAGGTTCCATATTGTTACGTCGTCCCACGCCACTAGTTTACCAGGTTCCATATTGTTACATCGACCCACGCCACTAGTTTACCAGGTTCCATACTGTTACGTAGACCCACGCCACTAGTTTACCAGGTTCCATATTGTTACGTCGTCCCACGCCACTAGTTTACCAGGTTCCATATTGTTACATCGACCCACGCCACTAGTTTACCAGGTTCCATACTGTTACGTAGACCCACGCCACTAGTTTACCAGGTTCCATATTGTTACGTCGTCCCACGCCACTAGTTTACCAGGTTCCATATTGTTACATCGACCCACGCCACTAGTTTACCAGGTTCCATACTGTTACGTAGACCCACGCCACTAGTTTACCAGGTTCCATATTGTTACGTCGTCCCACGCCACTAGTTTACCAGGTTCCATATTGTTACGTCGTCCCACGCCACTAGTTTACCAGGTTCCATATTGTTACATCGACCCACGCCACTAGTTTACCAGGTTCCATATTGTTACGTCGTCCCACGCCACTAGTTTACCAGGTTCCATATTGTTACGTCGTCCCACGCCACTAGTTTACCAGGTTCCATATTGTTACGTCGTCCCACGCCACTAGTTTACCAGGTTCCATATTGTTACGTCGTCCCACGCCACTAGTTTACCAGGTTCCATACTGTTACGTAGACCCACGCCACTAGTTTACCAGGTTCCATATTGTTACGTCGGCCCACGCCACTAGTTTACCAGGTTCCATATTGTTACATCGACCCACGCCACTAGTTTACCAGGTTCCATACTGTTACGTAGACCCACGCCACTAGTTTACCAGGTTCCATATTGTTACGTCGTCCCACGCCACTAGTTTACCAGGTTCCATAATGTTACAGCGACCCACGCCACTAGTTTACCAGGTTCCATACTGTTACGTAGACCCACGCCACTAGTTTACCAGGTTCCATATTGTTACGTCGTCCCACGCCACTAGTTTACCAGGTTCCATATTGTTACATCGACCCACGCCACTAGTTTACCAGGTTCCATACTGTTACGTAGACCCACGCCACTAGTTTACCAGGTTCCATATTGTTACGTCGTCCCACGCCACTAGTTTACCAGGTTCCATATTGTTACATCGACCCACGCCACTAGTTTACCAGGTTCCATACTGTTACGTAGACCCACACCACTAGTTTACCAGGTTCCATACTGTTACGTAGACCCACGCCACTAGTTTACCAGGTTCCATATTGTTACATCGACCCACGCCACTAGTTTACCAGGTTCCATATTGTTACGTCGTCCCACGCCACTAGTTTACCAGGTTCCATATTGTTACATCGACCCACGCCACTAGTTTACCAGGTTCCATACTGTTACGTAGACCCACGCCACTAGTTTACCAGGTTCCATATTGTTACGTCGTCCCACGCCACTAGTTTACCAGGTTCCATATTGTTACATCGACCCACGCCACTAGTTTACCAGGTTCCATACTGTTACGTAGACCCACGCCACTAGTTTACCAGGTTCCATATTGTTACGTTGTCCCACGCCACTAGTTTACCAGGTTCCATATTGTTACATCGACCCACGCCACTAGTTTACCAGGTTCCATACTGTTACGTAGACCCACGCCACTAGTTTACCAGGTTCCATATTGTTACGTCGTCCCACGCCACTAGTTTACCAGGTTCCATATTGTTACGTCGTCCCACGCCACTAGTTTACCAGGTTCCATATTGTTACGTCGTCCCACGCCATTAGTTTACCAGGTTCCATATTGTTACATCGACCCACGCCACTAGTTTACCAGGTTCCATATTGTTACGTCGTCCCACGCCACTAGTTTACCAGGTTCCATATTGTTACATCGACCCACGCCACTAGTTTACCACGTTCCATACTGTTACGTAGACCCACGCCACTAGTTTACCAGGTTCCATATTGTTACGTCGTCCCACGCCACTAGTTTACCAGGTTCCATATTGTTACATCGACCCACGCCACTAGTTTACCAGGTTCCATACTGTTACGTAGACCCACGCCACTAGTTTACCAGGTTCCATATTGTTACATCGACTCACGCCACTAGTTTACCAGGTTCCATATTGTTACGTCGTCCCACGCCACTAGTTTACCAGGTTCCATATTGTTACATCGACCCACGCCACTAGTTTACCAGGTTCCATATTGTTACATCGACCCACGCCACTAGTTTACCAGGTTCCATATTGTTACATCGACCCACGCCACTAGTTTACCAGGTTCCATAATGTTACGTAGACCCACGCCACTAGTTTACCAGGTTCCATACTGTTACGTAGACCCACGCCACTAGTTTACCAGGTTCCATATTGTTACATCGACCCACGCCACTAGTTTACCAGGTTCCATATTGTTACGTCTTCCCACGCCACTAGTTTACCAGGTTCCATATTGTTACATCGACCCACGCCACTAGTTTACCAGGTTCCATACTGCTACGTAGACCCACGCCACTAGTTTACCAGGTTCCATACTGTTACGTAGACCCACGCCACTAGTTTACCAGGTTCCATATTGTTACGTCGTCCCACGCCACTAGTTTACCAGGTTCCATATAGTTACGTCGTCCCACGCCACTAGTTTACCAGGTTCCATACTGTTACGTAGACCCACGCCACTAGTTTACCAGGTTCCATATTGTTACGTCGTCCCACGCCACTAGTTTACCAGGTTCCATATTGTTACATCGACCCACGCCACTAGTTTACCAGGTTCCATACTGTTACGTAGACCCACGCCACTAGTTTACCAGGTTCCATATTGTTACGTCGTCCCACGCCACTAGTTTACCAGGGTTCCATATTGTTACGTCGTCCCACGCCACTAGTTTACCAGGTTCCATACTGTTACGTCGTCCCACGCCACTAGTTTACCAGGTTCAATACTGTTACGTCGTCCCACGCCACTAGTTTACCAGGTTCCATATTGTTACATCGACCCACGCCACTAGTTTACCAGGTTCCATATTGTTACGTCGTCCCACGCCACTAGTTTACCAGGTTCCATATTGTTACGTCGTCCCACGCCACTAGTTTACCAGGTTCCATATTGTTACATCGACCCACGCCACTAGTTTACCAGGTTCCATATGTTACGTCGTCCCACGCCACTAGTTTACCAGGTTCCATATGTTACGTCGTCCCACGCCACTAGTTTACCAGGTTCCATATTGTTACGTCGTCCCACGCCACTAGTTTACCAGGTTCCATATTGTTACGTCGTCCCACGCTACTAGTTTACCAGGTTCCATATTGTTACGTCGTCCCACGCCACTAGTTTACCAGGTTCCATATTGTTACGTCGTCCCACGCCACTAGTTTACCAGGTTCCATATTGTTACGTCGTCCCACGCTACTAGTTTACCAGGTTCCATATTGTTACGTCGTCCCACGCCACTAGTTTACCAGGTTCCATATGTTACGTCGTCCCACGCTACTAGTTTACCAGGTTCCATATTGTTACGTCGTCCCACGCTACTAGTTTACCAGGTTCCATATTGTTACGTCGTCCCACGCCACTAGTTTACCAGGTTCCATATTGTTACGTAGACCCACGCCACTACTTTACCAGGTTCCATATTGTTACGTCGTCCCACGCCACTAGTTTACCAGGTTCCATATTGTTACGTCGTCCCACGCCACTAGTTTACCAGGTTCCATATTGTTACGTCGTCCCACGCCACTAGTTTACCAGGTTCCATATGTTACGTCGTCCCACGCCACTAGTTTACCAGGTTCCATATTGTTACGTCGTCCCACGCTACTAGTTTACCAGGTTCCATATTGTTACGTCGTCCCACGCCACTAGTTTACCAGGTTCCATATTGTTACGTCGTCCCACGCCACTAGTTTACCAGGTTCCATATTGTTACATCGACCCACGCTACTAGTTTACCAGGTTCCATATTGTTACGTCGTCCCACGCCACTAGTTTACCAGGTTCCATATGTTACGTCGTCCCACGCCACTAGTTTACCAGGTTCCATATTGTTACGTAGACCCACGCCACTAGTTTACCAGGTTCCATATTGTTACGTCGTCCCACGCTACTAGTTTACCAGGTTCCATATTGTTACGTCGTCCCACGCTACTAGTTTACCAGGTTCCATATTGTTACGTCGTCCCACGCCACTAGTTTACCAGGTTCCATATGTTACGTCGTCCCACGCCACTAGTTTACCAGGATCCATATTGTTACGTCGTCCCACGCCACTAGTTTACCAGGTTCCATATGTTACGTCGTCCCACGCCACTAGTTTACCAGATACTGTTACGTAGACCCACGCCACTAGTTTACCAGGTTCCATACTGTTACGTCGTCCCACGCCACTAGTTTACCAGGTTCCATATTGTTACATCGACCCACGCCACTAGTTTACCAGGTTCCATATTGTTACGTCGACCAACGCCACTAGTTTACCAGGTTCCATACTGTTACGTAGACCCACGCCACTAGTTTACCAGGTTCCATATTGTTACGTTGTCCCACGCCACTAGTTTACCAGGTTCCATATTGTTACATCGACCCACGCCACTAGTTTACCAGGTTCCATACTGTTACGTAGACCCACGCCACTAGTTTACCAGGTTCCATATTGTTACGTCGTCCCACGCCATTAGTTTACCAGGTTCCATATTGTTACATCGACCCACGCCACTAGTTTACCAGGTTCCATATTGTTACGTCGTCCCACGCCACTAGTTTACCAGGTTCCATATTGTTACATCGACCCACGCCACTAGTTTACCACGTTCCATACTGTTACGTAGACCCACGCCACTAGTTTACCAGGTTCCATATTGTTACGTCGTCCCACGCCACTAGTTTACCAGGTTCCATATTGTTACATCGACCCACGCCACTAGTTTACCAGGTTCCATACTGTTACGTAGACCCACGCCACTAGTTTACCAGGTTCCATATTGTTACATCGACCCACGCCACTAGTTTACCAGGTTCCATATTGTTACGTCGTCCCACGCCACTAGTTTACCAGGTTCCATATTGTTACATCGACCCACGCCACTAGTTTACCAGGTTCCATATTGTTACATTGACCCACGCCACTAGTTTACCAGGTTCCATATTGTTACATCGACCCACGCCACTAGTTTACCAGGTTCCATACTGTTACGTAGACCCACGCCACTAGTTTACCAGGTTCCATATTGTTACGTCGTCCCACGCCACTAGTTTACCAGGTTCCATATTGTTACGTCGTCCCACGCCACTAGTTTACCAGGTTCCATATGTTACGTCGTCCCACGCCACTAGTTTACCAGGTTCCATACTGTTACGTAGACCCACGCCACTAGTTTACCAGGTTCCATATTGTTACGTCGTCCCACGCCACTAGTTTACCAGGTTCCATACTGTTACGTAGACCCACGCCACTAGTTTACCAGGTTCCATATTGTTACATCGACCCACGCCACTAGTTTACCAGGTTCCATATTGTTACGTCGTCCCACGCCACTATTTTACCAGGTTCCATATTGTTACATCGACCCACGCCACTAGTTTACCAGGTTCCATACTGCTACGTAGACCCACGCCACTAGTTTACCAGGTTCCATACTGTTACGTAGACCCACGCCACTAGTTTACCAGGTTCCATATTGTTACGTCGTCCCACGCCACTAGTTTACCAGGTTCCATATTGTTACGTCGTCCCACGCCACTAGTTTACCAGGTTCCATACTGTTACGTAGACCCACGCCACTAGTTTACCAGGTTCCATATTGTTACGTCGTCCCACGCCACTAGTTTACCAGGTTCCATATTGTTACATCGACCCACGCCACTAGTTTACCAGGTTCCATACTGTTACGTAGACCCACGCCACTAGTTTACCAGGTTCCATATTGTTACGTCGTCCCACGCCACTAGTTTACCAGGGTTCCATATTGTTACGTCGTCCCACGCCACTAGTTTACCAGGTTCCATACTGTTACGTCGTCCCACGCCACTAGTTTACCAGGTTCCATATTGTTACATCGACCCACGCCACTAGTTTACCAGGTTCCATATTGTTACGTCGTCCCACGCCACTAGTTTACCAGGTTCCATATTGTTACGTCGTCCCACGCCACTAGTTTACCAGGTTCCATATTGTTACATCGACCCACGCCACTAGTTTACCAGGTTCCATATGTTACGTCGTCCCACGCCACTAGTTTACCAGGGTTCCATATTGTTACGTCGTCCCACGCCACTAGTTTACCAGGTTCCATACTGTTACGTCGTCCCACGCCACTAGTTTACCAGGTTCAATACTGTTACGTCGTCCCACGCCACTAGTTTACCAGGTTCCACATTGTTACATCGACCCACGCCACTAGTTTACCAGGTTCCATATTGTTACGTCGTCCCACGCCACTAGTTTACCAGGTTCCATATTGTTACGTCGTCCCACGCCACTAGTTTACCAGGTTCCATATTGTTACATCGACCCACGCCACTAGTTTACCAGGTTCCATATTGTTACATCGACCCACGCCACTAGTTTACCAGGTTCCATATTGTTACGTCGTCCCACGCCACTAGTTTACCAGGTTCCATATTGTTACGTCGTCCCACGCCACTAGTTTACCAGGTTCCATATTGTTACGTCGTCCCACGCTACTAGTTTACCAGGTTCCATATTGTTACGTCGTCCCACGCCACTAGTTTACCAGGTTCCATATTGTTACGTAGACCCACGCCACTACTTTACCAGGTTCCATATTGTTACGTCGTCCCACGCCACTAGTTTACCAGGTTCCATATTGTTACGTCGTCCCACGCCACTAGTTTACCAGGTTCCATATTGTTACGTCGTCCCACGCCACTAGTTTACCAGGTTCCATATGTTACGTCGTCCCACGCCACTAGTTTACCAGGTTCCATATTGTTACGTCGTCCCACGCTACTAGTTTACCAGGTTCCATATTGTTACGTCGTCCCACGCCACTAGTTTACCAGGTTCCATATTGTTACGTCGTCCCACGCCACTAGTTTACCAGGTTCCATATTGTTACATCGACCCACGCTACTAGTTTACCAGGTTCCATATTGTTACGTCGTCCCACGCCACTAGTTTACCAGGTTCCATATGTTACGTCGTCCCACGCCACTAGTTTACCAGGTTCCATATTGTTACGTAGACCCACGCCACTAGTTTACCAGGTTCCATATTGTTACGTCGTCCCACGCTACTAGTTTACCAGGTTCCATATTGTTACGTCGTCCCACGCTACTAGTTTACCAGGTTCCATATTGTTACGTCGTCCCACGCCACTAGTTTACCAGGTTCCATATGTTACGTCGTCCCACGCCACTAGTTTACCAGGTTCCATATTGTTACGTCGTCCCACGCCACTAGTTTACCAGGTTCCATATGTTACGTCGTCCCACGCCACTAGTTTACCAGATACTGTTACGTAGACCCACGCCACTAGTTTACCAGGTTCCATACTGTTACGTCGTCCCACGCCACTAGTTTACCAGGTTCCATATTGTTACATCGACCCACGCCACTAGTTTACCAGGTTCCATATTGTTACGTCGACCAACGCCACTAGTTTACCAGGTTCCATACTGTTACGTAGACCCACGCCACTAGTTTACCAGGTTCCATATTGTTACGTTGTCCCACGCCACTAGTTTACCAGGTTCCATATTGTTACATCGACCCACGCCACTAGTTTACCAGGTTCCATACTGTTACGTAGACCCACGCCACTAGTTTACCAGGTTCCATATTGTTACGTCGTCCCACGCCATTAGTTTACCAGGTTCCATATTGTTACATCGACCCACGCCACTAGTTTACCAGGTTCCATATTGTTACGTCGTCCCACGCCACTAGTTTACCAGGTTCCATATTGTTACATCGACCCACGCCACTAGTTTACCACGTTCCATACTGTTACGTAGACCCACGCCACTAGTTTACCAGGTTCCATATTGTTACGTCGTCCCACGCCACTAGTTTACCAGGTTCCATATTGTTACATCGACCCACGCCACTAGTTTACCAGGTTCCATACTGTTACGTAGACCCACGCCACTAGTTTACCAGGTTCCATATTGTTACATCGACCCACGCCACTAGTTTACCAGGTTCCATATTGTTACGTCGTCCCACGCCACTAGTTTACCAGGTTCCATATTGTTACATCGACCCACGCCACTAGTTTACCAGGTTCCATATTGTTACATCGACCCACGCCACTAGTTTACCAGGTTCCATATTGTTACATCGACCCACGCCACTAGTTTACCAGGTTCCATACTGTTACGTAGACCCACGCCACTAGTTTACCAGGTTCCATATTGTTACGTCGTCCCACGCCACTAGTTTACCAGGTTCCATATTGTTACGTCGTCCCACGCCACTAGTTTACCAGGTTCCATATGTTACGTCGTCCCACGCCACTAGTTTACCAGGTTCCATACTGTTACGTAGACCCACGCCACTAGTTTACCAGGTTCCATATTGTTACGTCGTCCCACGCCACTAGTTTACCAGGTTCCATACTGTTACGTAGACCCACGCCACTAGTTTACCAGGTTCCATATTGTTACATCGACCCACGCCACTAGTTTACCAGGTTCCATATTGTTACGTCGTCCCACGCCACTAGTTTACCAGGTTCCATATGTTACGTCGTCCCACGCCACTAGTTTACCAGGTTCCATATGTTACGTCGTCCCACGCCACTAGTTTACCAGGTTCCATATTGTTACGTCGTCCCACGCCACTAGTTTACCAGGTTCCATATTGTTACGTCGTCCCACGCTACTAGTTTACCAGGTTCCATATTGTTACGTCGTCCCACGCCACTAGTTTACCAGGTTCCATATTGTTACGTCGTCCCACGCCACTAGTTTACCAGGTTCCATATTGTTACGTCGTCCCACGCTACTAGTTTACCAGGTTCCATATTGTTACGTCGTCCCACGCCACTAGTTTACCAGGTTCCATATGTTACGTCGTCCCACGCTACTAGTTTACCAGGTTCCATATTGTTACGTCGTCCCACGCCACTAGTTTACCAGGTTCCATATTGTTACGTCGTCCCACGCCACTAGTTTACCAGGTTCCATATTGTTACGTCGTCCCACGCCACTAGTTTACCAGGTTCCATATTGTTACGTCGTCCCACGCTACTAGTTTACCAGGTTCCATATTGTTACGTCGTCCCACGCCACTAGTTTACTAGGTTTCATATTGTTACGTAGACCCACGCCACTACTTTACCAGGTTCCATATTGTTACGTCGTCCCACGCCACTAGTTTACCAGGTTCCATATTGTTACGTCGTCCCACGCCACTAGTTTACCAGGTTCCATATTGTTACGTCGTCCCACGCCACTAGTTTACCAGGTTCCATATGTTACGTCGTCCCACGCCACTAGTTTACCAGGTTCCATATTGTTACGTCGTCCCACGCTACTAGTTTACCAGGTTCCATATTGTTACGTCGTCCCACGCCACTAGTTTACCAGGTTCCATATTGTTACGTCGTCCCACGCCACTAGTTTACCAGGTTCCATATTGTTACATCAACCCACGCTACTAGTTTACCAGGTTCCATATTGTTACGTCGTCCCACGCCACTAGTTTACCAGGTTCCATATGTTACGTCGTCCCACGCCACTAGTTTACCAGGTTCCATATTGTTACGTAGACCCACGCCACTAGTTTACCAGGTTCCATATTATTACGTCGTCCCACGCTACTAGTTTACCAGGTTCCATATTGTTACGTCGTCCCACGCTACTAGTTTACCAGGTTCCATATTGTTACGTCGTCCCACGCCACTAGTTTACCAGGTTCCATATGTTACGTCGTCCCACGCCACTAGTTTACCAGGTTCCATATTGTTACGTCGTCCCACGCCACTAGTTTACCAGGTTCCATATGTTACGTCGTCCCACGCCACTAGTTTACCAGATACTGTTACGTAGACCCACGCCACTAGTTTACCAGGTTCCATACTGTTACGTCGTCCCACGCCACTAGTTTACCAGGTTCCATATTGTTACATCGACCCACGCCACTAGTTTACCAGGTTCCATATTGTTACGTCGACCAACGCCACTAGTTTACCAGGTTCCATATTGTTACGTCGTCCCACGCCACTAGTTTACCAGGTTCCATATTGTTACGTCGTCCCACGCCACTAGTTTACCAGGTTCCATATTGTTACGTCGACCAACGCCACTAGTTTACCAGGTTCCATATTGTTACGTCGTCCCACGCCACTAGTTTACCAGGTTCCATATTGTTACGTAAACCCACGCCACTAGTTTACCAGGTTCTATATAGTTACGTAGACCCACGCCACTAGTTTACCAGGTTCCATATTGTTACGTAGACCCACGCCACTAGTTTACCAGGTTCCATATTGTTACGTCATCCCACGCCACTAGTTTACCAGGTTCCATATTGTTACGTAGACCCACGCCACTAGTTTACCAGGTTCCATATTGTTACGTCGTCCCACGCCACTAGTTTACCAGGTTCCACAGGCCCGTATGGTGATCATAATATCTGGGGGGGCAGAGGCCAAATCTGGGGGGGCAAACCCATAACTGGGATTTGGGGAGCATACAACAAAGTGAGAGTTAATTTAGTATATAAAGTATAATCAATATTGTTGAAAGGTGTGTGGGGCAAGCCACGAAGTTGGCGGAGTCTTGGCGAATTGACACTGTTAAGGAGAATGTCAATAATGGCAAATAGTTGTTGACATTTGACATTAAATCTTTGTCAGATTTAAAGCTGTCGAATTGAAAATTTGTAGGCATAAATATGTTTTTATTTTTTTATTTGATTTGGGGATGACAGGAAATATTCCCACAGGCACATGGCCAGTTCCCGCCCTTGGTGCAAGTGATTCATATTCCCCATTTTTGTGATGATCAACTTCTATTATTCCTACTGCATTGATATTTATGCTCAATAGAACCGATATGACCGATTTAGTTGTTGTAGACACCTTCAAAACAAGCATAGAGCGAATAGTTTTTGAGATATTGCAGATAATGTGAAGTGCGATAATGCGAATTAGCGCCTTGATGCGATATTGACAAATACCTGACAAATATCTCAAAAACTATTCGCTCTATGCTTGTTTTGAAGGTGTCTACTACAACTAAATCGGTCATTGCGGTTCTAAATGAGCATAATATCAATGCAGTAGGAATACTAGAAGTTGATCATCACAAAAATGGGGAATATGACTCACTTGCACCAAGGGCGGGAACTTGCCATGTGCCTGTGGGAATATTTCCTGTCATTCCCAAATCAAAATTTTGGTATCTATTGAAGTTTGGGCTCATTTTATTACATCTGATTTGCGAACTGAGTTGAAATTCAAAAAAGTTTTTCGTTGATATTGAATGGTACAGGTACAAAACACGATGAGGTGAAGTTTGACCTCAAAGTCAATATGTGTAGGCCCCTATAAATTGTAAAATTGAATAGACCCCCTTGCAAATTTGTACATTTTTGTTTTTCTAATTGGAGGTAGGCTACTATAAAGTAATAAATGTCACAAAATTTCGAGATAAAATATCAATGTGTGATAAAATTGTGTAAGTTTAAATCTTCGATGGGTCAATAATGACCCCAAAGAGAGCACAAGGGTTAAATCGACTGCAGTTTTGCAAGCCTCTGGCTGGTGTAAAGTGATCAAGGGCATCTGCTTAGATTTTGCGTATTTTTCTTTCAAGATTACACTTACATAAGTTTATATTACGTGCTGCGCGAAGGATCCACTTCAGGTATAATATGGTTAAGGTTAAGTTACAACAAATTATAGCTATGGATACCAGCGCAATCAACCCTCAGCGCCAAGCCTTTTAGCTGCAAGCTGGCTCCCAAACTACAAACAATTAGACAATGGGTCAACAACAAACAACCCCTCCACCCTGGTAGCCAATGAGAGAACCTTAGAGCTTTCGAGTATTTTTAGTAATTACAGGTAGGTAGGTATATTAATGTCATGTAGTATTATAGAATTGGACCAAATGGAATGGTTCCCCACCATTCCATTTGGTCCAATTCTATAATGGGTCAGTGTGTAACGTGTAAAGTGTGTATAACGGTCAGTGGGCAGGAGTATGTGAATCCAATTTTATTGATTACCAACAATATTATTATTAATTAATTGTGAATAAGACGAGTGAACAATACATGTCTGGGGGGGGGGCAGTGGGTCTTGTCTGGGGGGGCAGTGCCCCCAAAGCCCCCCCGCACGATACGGGCCTGAGGTTCCATATTGTTACGTCGACCCACGCCACTAGTTTACCAGGTTCCATATTGTTACGTGGTCCCACGACACCTATAAGTCTCTACACGCCCTGTAAGCGTCGTCCTTCCATCGTAGCTGCAATGAACCTGTAAGATAATATTATATGAAATTATAATTTGTGTCGATAGAACGCGAGCTGTACAGAGTAGATCTACAGCAAATAAACCAATAATAATAATAACATAAAATAATATCATTAGTGTTATGTTAAGTTATTATTATTATAGCAGGTGTTGTTAGTGGTATTACTATTACGTAGTATTCGTCTCCAAACTTCGTTGGGAGATTGTTAATCCGCCGTCTCTTAATTCACACATCGAAGATTGGGACTCATAATCCCTCGGATTAATAGATTGCAAATTCTCACGAAAATCAATAGATATAAACAAACAGTTAATACAAACAAAGTTCAAACCACGATGGGGGGGGGGGGGGGGGGTTATATTGCAAGGGGCCGGTTCTTAAAATACTAAAGTACTAAGTACTCACGGCAGTACCGATGCCGTAATCGAACGACCATCGGGTTCACTTTGTTGGATCCGCCGAATAACACATCGCATGTCGATCAGCCCACTCGCCAACATCTCACCCGTTGGTAGGCCGGCGAACTGGTTCACTCGTGTATGTGCGGATCCGACTTATCTAACAAAGAAAACCAACAGTTTAATACGAAGATCCTCGAATAAACTTCCTACCGGTAACGCAGTAACAGTAGCTGACAACCATACAAACAACCAGCTAATAACTACCGTACTCGGCGTACTGCCGTATTCGGGAAATTAAACTCACCGATTTCATCGAGATCGCTCCTGTTTATCAATCGATTATACTCAGTAGAGGCATCCAATATTACCAACAACCATCCAAAAACTACAGAAAGTGCGCGGGAACTCCCAGCCAGCTAGCTCCACACCAGCAGAGACTTGACCAATAATGGGCAGGATTAAATTTGTAATCAATAATTGTGCCGTTTAATTACGTTTAGATCAATTAAAGACACATTTATTAAAGCAAATCACTTGAACTAATTAACACTAGAACGGCCAAATCTTATCACTACCAATTAACCCTATTCCACCGGGGGTTGGGCAGAATCTGCCCAACACTTTTTATTTTTAGAAATTCATGATGATGATTTTTATGTATTATTATGAAATTCATTGACTTTTCCTAGAATTTAATTGGTTTTCTGATGGTATCAAAATATTTTTTTCATCATTTATACTTTTTGGGCTATGGTGTGTTTTTCATATCATAGTCACATTTTTTTATTATAATATCTTTATTAGCCTAACTGGTAGAAAAGATAATCCCTGGTTGGATAGTTCCCCTGGTCAACAAGCTAGAATGCAACCAATTACGTTCCAGGACATTCACTTGGCTGGGTTGTAAAGTTAAATTCAAACACAAGATTGTCTACTGCTAGGATTAGTACACATCAACACATCAATCACATTAATTTTTAATAACAAAATACTAAACTGACAGATAAGCAAGCAATAAGTCTACTAGGATAAAACAACAACCACCATTGAACCCAGTATATTCCTAATGTAATACAGCAGACATAAACAGAGGTGAATAAATCTATTCAATAACAGCACCCCTGCAAGCAAAACTTGGGATGTCTGGCGCAGAGTTAGGCAGACAGTGGTGTTGGGAGGAGTATGTATAGTATTATCTCATCTTTTTACTATAATGGGTTATCTTCATGATAATTAATTTATATGGATATATTATTTTAAATTATGAATATATAAAACTCAGAACAGATGCATTATATATTTTTCTATAAACCTGCGAAAATTTGGAAAGTTTTGATAAAATTATCATTACTTTTTAGTATATAATAAACTGTTGGGCATATTATGCCCAACCCCAGGTGGAATCTCGGATAAAAGAGCCCAGGTGGAATAGGGTTAAGCCGCGTACATCAATTGATGTAAATGCACGCTTTGCATCGAAGCACTTACCTACCAAATGGAATGCGTTTTTATTGAAGTGTGCATCGTGTATAATGCGCATATGATCAACACACCAACTACGTGTATATTGCACGAAAATATTATTATAACTACCGGTATGCCCATATTATTATAAATATTATTACTATGCCCAGCCCCAGCCCAAATAACAGATTCAAAGATCCTTTTGCAATCTGCCACTTTTTACTATCCGTGTGGCATCTTTGTATATCAACCTAGTTTTATACTTGGTAGCCTGCATACAGCCTATATGCCTAGGCCTATACATATGCCAAGGTTTGTACATGTATATCAACCTAGGTTTATAGGCACTTTTTCGGTATTCCCCCGCATTTTTACTGTTTGTAATATACAAATGCTACCGGTACTGAATTTTAACAACAATATTTCAATATTTAGTGCTTCCTCGCATTCCCTTGGGGTTTCGGTTAGTTTTTTGGTTAAGGTTCATTGGTCAGGCCGTAACCGTAATTAAAAGTGTTATATAACCCTAAGGGGCCGTCCAAGTATGACGTCAGCACTTTAGGGTGGGGAGGGGGGTTGGGAAAATCTGATGACGTGCTGATGAGGGGAGGGGAGGGGGTCAGCCAAAATCTGACGTCAGCATTCTCATTTATAGGTGCTAGAAGAGATATAGCAGAAGAGTAAATAGCTTGCCTATTTTAATTGTTCGAAGCCCTAGAAGGCCCGTAGCACAACCTTCTGTTTCAGTTACCAGTCACCATATTTCAGTGATTAGCACGCGAAAATTTTTTTAATCTGATTTAGGGGAGGGGGTTGTCAACGCCTATCTGATGACATCTGATTTAGGGGAGGGAGGGGGTCAACATTTTGGAGAAAAGTGCAGACGTCATACTTGGACGGCCCCTAACCCTAAGTCATGACGCTCTAATTTAAGAAATTTTGTGGAATTTCGGACATATTGCTATTTAGCCCGATTTGGGCCGACACACTGTAACCTGAAAGAATTGCTCAACTACATCGACGCCTTACGGCAAATTCTTCAGCTAAAGAAATGTATCAAATGCAGTTGAAGAAATTTATTAGCAAGGGATATGCGGAGCGAGTACCGGAAGAAACACCTATAACTGAGAGAACGTATTATTTAACTCACCATTACGTTCCCAAACCCGGTAAACCTCACGAAGTACGAGTAGTGTTTGACGGCTCCGCCCTCTACATGGGTCAATCCCTTAATTCCGAATTGTTACCCGGACCCAACTTACTCCAATCCTTGTTGGGAATACTCTTAAGATTAAGACAATATTCCGTTGCTTTCGCCTCAGATATAGAAGGCATGTTCTTACAAGTCAAGGCACTGGATAGGGATCGAGATAGCCTACGATTTCTGTGGTGGCCTGAAGGAGACCTCAACCAGAAACCGGTAGAGTACTGGATGACCATCCAGGCTTTTGGAATAATCTCAAGCCCTTCAAACGCCTGTTCAGTGGTGCGTACCACTGCGGATGACAATCGGGAAGCCTTCTCTAAAGAGGTGATCGACAATATCAAACGAGACATATACATGGACGATAATCTAAAGTCCCTTCCATCAGTCAAAGAAGCCATTGATGTCGCTAAAGGAACGGTAGAGTGCTTAAGAAGAGGTGGATTTCGATTAACTAAATTCACCAGCAACTCCCGTGAGTTTCTGGAATCGATCCCGGTGGAAGATCGAGGAGCGAAAGACTTAGACCTAATCAAAGATGATCTTCCAGAAACTAAGATACTTGGTTTGAAATGGGACACAGAGAAGGATATCCTGTTTTTCCAGCTAAAACAGCGAGATAATCCAGTTCGAACTAAACGGATTTGTTTAAGTATCCTGAGCACTTATTTCGATCCATTGGGATTTATTAGCCCAGTTATATTGATTGCTTGGAGTTTAGTACAACAAATGTGGCTTGAAAACCACTCATGGGACGATCCACTTAAGGGAGAATTATTAAAGAAGTGGATGAAATGGGAAGATTCTTTACCAGCCATCGAGAACTTTATAATTTCCCGTTCATATTTTGGTCATGTTCTCCCTACGTATTCCTATCAACTCCATGTGTTTGGAGACGCTAGCGATATGGGAATAGGTATAGTAGCCTACCTAAGAGTGGAAACTCCAGATGGAATCAAGGTTGCCTTGGTTACCTCTAAGGCATTGATAAACAACAAGTTGAAGGTTCCTCGAGCGGAGTTAAAGGCGGCTCTATACGCTACAGCCATCGGTCGGAATGTAACAGAACAGATCGATTATCCATTGGAGAAAACTGTCTATTGGACCGACGCTTTACTCGTGTTGGAGTATATAACCAATGAAGTCTGTCAGTTCAGCGTCTTCGTTACCAACAGAGTAGCCATTATACTTAGTCGCACGACGATGGACCAATGGAGACATTGCCCCGGAACGATCAATCCAGCCGACATCGCCTCCAGGGGAGCAACTCCACAAGAACTGGTAGATACTCCAGACTGGTTAGGTGGACCCGACTTCCTGTACAAAGAAGAAGAAGAATGGCCTCCTCATCTTACTACAGCAGAGATTAGACAGGCCAAGGGAGCGGAGAAAGTTAAACCTAAAACTCGGGCGAGTAAATCGAAGTTATTTAAACCTATGGTAGACCTGTCCGTACTACATACTTCCGGAGACGACGCTTTGGATCAGAAACCCACAGCCGTAAACAAGCAGGTTATGGAAATCCGTGAGAAGGATTGGAAATCTGGAATACCAGACGTTTCGCAAGGACTCTCACCTCTCCTGCAGAGAGCGATACATCACTACAGTTCCTGGAATCGGCTCTGTAAAGCCGTTACATATTTGAAACGATGTTTTCATCATCACTACTCCGGGACAAAGACCAATAGTGATACAGCTCCACTGACATCGGTGCAGGTCCATGTTGCTAAAGATCTTCCCAAATATAAGATACCCGACAGGTTTCTGAAGGAGAAGATCAGTTATCAGGAGCATGAAGAAACCAACAAACAGATGCTGAGACTCCTGCAATGCTATGAGGATTCCGATAAGTATTTCCTGTTGTTGAGAAATCCACAGATGCGCTTAAGGGATCGTTTCTCTAGAACAATGATAGATGGGTTAATACGTGTTGGAGGAAGATTAACGAATGCTCCATTATCCTTTGACACTAAGTTTCCCATACTCATTAGAAATCTTGAAATACAAGTCAAGATGATTGTAGATGTTCACAGCAAACTTTATCATGCTGGTATTGAACGAGTTCTTAGCGAAATTCGAACTCGCTATTATTTCTACAAACCCCGTAGAGCTCTGAACCAAGTTCTTAGGAACTGCATACCCTGTAGGAAAGCGTTCAGTAGGCCTTTAACACAGCGAGAGGCAGAATTACCTAGGGAAAGAGTAAGCTTCTATGAACCACCCTTTACTAATACCGGTGTAGATTTATTTGGCCCTATTGAAGTGTATCGTGCTAGAACTATAGTCAAGAGATGGTGTGTCATCTTTGTTTGTATGACTTGTAGAGCTATCCATCTCGATATGGTGAACGACTTGTCTACCAACAGCTTCCTATTAAGCTTACGACGACAGATCGCTCGCTTTGGAACTAGTAACACAATGAGATCTGATAAGGGAACGAACTTCATTGGTGCCAACAATGAAATCAAAGCTTACGTCAAGGATTGGAACCAAAGACAGGTGGATGATCAGCTAAGAGTAACAGCGTCTAGCTGGACCTTCAATGCCGCCGACGCCCCTTGGTGGGGAGGAAGTTGGGAGAGATTGATTAGAAGTGTGAAGACTGCATTTCACGTTATAGTGCCTTGCCGCGCGTATCTCACAGACGAACTTTTGCGGACGTTAATGGAGGAAATCGCCGCCTATCTCAACGAGAGACCGCTTATGCCAGTCTCATTGAGTCCCGATTCCCTGGAAGCGCTAACACCCGCGCATTTCCTACTGAAGAAACCTGTAGCCATGCTCCCACAATCGGAAATCACAGACGGAGACGAATACTGCCGGCAAACTTGGCAACTTATGCAGTTGTTATCCCGTCGTTTCGCTGACCATTTCGAGAAACATTATCTGCCCACACTACAACTTCGAACTAAGTGGTTTGTGCAGCAAGAAAACGTCAGCGCTGGAGACATGATCCTTATTGTAGATTCAGATCTTCCACGTAAGCGGTGGCAGACAGGTCGTATCATCGAGACTCACATCTCGGATGACGGTTTGGTGCGATTGGTAGAACTCGTCGTCATGCGACGTAACTTCAAGAAACCAGGAATTGTCTTTGAGACACAGCAGCTCAATCGCCCAGTTGGTCGTTTGTGTTTACTGGAAAGAGACAGAGACTCTCCGGAAACTATGGAAGACAAGATACTCTTCCCACGACCACCTCCCTAATCCAACAAACATCTAGGGACTCCCCAGCTTAGTAGCATCTGGAGTGGGTGTATGACCATATTATTTTATATTCTTATTATTTTATACTTATGTATGCATTATTATGTAATTTTATTATAATCGTTTTATTTAATTTTATTTAGTAGAATGTTATTTAGCGATTATTTAGTAGATTAGTGCAATATATATTTGCGTTTATTACTTAATTACTTATATATTATATATTTAGTGCGACGGCGAGAAATAATTCTTTTTTCTCTTTCCTTACTGTCCGTATTACATTACAAATACGTAACTACAGTAAGATGAAATGTCGGTACTTATTAAAGTACAATAAAGCTCCTACTATATTCAAGTATTATTGGTAGGCAGAGTATTAGGAATGCAAAGTTCAGATCCTCGTGTCTCGGCTAAGCCAAGCTCTGGGTAGACCTTGGAAACGACTTGCCTCTTCACACTGACATTGCTTCGTGCGATATTGCTCTCCTACCGTATATTAAATAATACATATAGTAGCGTGATGTCCCTTTAACAGTAGCGTATAACGCAAAATAAATCTGTTAAACCCTTTGACCATCTGCAATTCTAGTCGATTAAGATATCGCGGCACCCACCGATATACTTGAAAGACAAATTTCTAGAATCAGTGGTTAACGTCCCCAGACAAATTCTGGAATAAACTGGTGCCCATCCTAAATATTAACTTTTAATATTTATAAAATCTGTCAAAATTTAGATCCTTTGAAATTCTAGTCGATTAAGATATCGTAGCACTTACCGATACTCTTAAAAGAGACAAATTTCCTAGAATCAAGGATCCCAGTCCCCAGACATGTTCTGGAATAAAATTGTATCTATTTAACATTAAATAATAAAATTTACGGGAATAAATTTAAATTCATATTTTAATGAATTCCATAAATTGTCATTTTATACAATTTATAACATTCCCAAAATTCCTTTAATTAATAGATCATGGGAGCGGAGATTCACCCTATTAAGTGTATTAGTGTGCGAGAATCTCCAATATATAGTCAATAGCCGATAAAATTCATAAAATCATGTATAAAGAGGATATTGACAATTAAAGAATTACTATTAAATAGCATCCCAGATCTGTATGCATGAGAATTACCCTAATTCTACCGCTAGCTTTCCATAATGTCACCATGGCAACAACCACGCTAGAATTAGAAGCGAGTTAAAAGGAACAATAGAAGGCTTGACCCATTGAATAGCATAGGGAATAAATAGCGCACTGCTAGTATCCAAGGATACATAATAATAAAGTGACATTCTGGAAGGCACTGACTAACGGACAAATGGCCCGAATGTGTACAGTTTGTAACAGTTGTGTTGAATTTGTGCGTTATAGGTGAATGTTACTACTAATGTGTGTTTACAGTAGCGAGTCGCAATTGTGAAAGTAGCCCTAACTCTCCAGAAAGAACCTGAAGTACATCTAAGCCTTTGGGACGGACAGTGGAGTGACTTGTGCCGGTTATCGTGGTCGTTGTGTAGCTACATCGTTGGCGAAAACACAGCGACGACGGTACATTGGCGCTGAGGATCTTGCACTGTCCGGGGGCAAAAGAGGGGTAGGCAGCGACGCCCGCTAGCCTAAAATATAAACTCATTATAATATTGATAGACTCATATAGCAGATATGACTGAGTTGATAGAAGATTATCTTGGTATCAGGGAGCGATATACTCTACCTTTACAAGCGTTCGTCGATAGCTTGATACACGGTGATGTTGGTCCAACTACTACGGAGGACGATGGGCGTTATATCGAACCGCCAATGTCCCAGGAGCAACTTACGCGTGAATTGGACTATAGAAAATTCACCGCTCGCTATACGCATCGTAATGGTAAGTATATGGACTTCTTAACTACTGGTCATCCTATCGATTTACACGATATGGAAATGTAGAAACATATACTACACAATATTTAAAGTATAGAGATCTACCTAATGCTAGCGAATGCGCTACCTTGTGGCATCCAGTGGGAATGACTCTCGAAAACGCCACTAAAGAGTGGAATGAGACTCTTGACGTTATCGAGATGTATTACGATAACGAAGGTAGCGTTCCGGTTGGAGAACTGGGAACTACGCGAATGATACACATACGAGGACTCGCTGGTTCTACCCACGTATTTACTCGAGCGTGTTCCGATGTGATTGATTATTCTTTTGAGACTCTTACTGAGACACAAAAGAAACTCCGACATGGACAATTCGAACTCGCGCAGCGTTATGTCACCGACACCGAGCGCAAACCAGCCATGGGCATCGATGGATCGATGTTACCCCAGCCCGTGCTCGAGATGTTGTTTAACGAAAGAATCCTTAAAATCGGCTCAGCTGTTTATGGAGATCTCCAAAACAACTTTCGGAACATGGAGAACATTCCTTATCCTTTCGTTGATACTCAGCTGATTGCTCCCTGGGCAGAAGGCAGAGGTTTCTTCCGCACTATGTATGCTAATACACCCAGCGGCATTACTAAAGTACAACGAACCTCCATCGGACATCTTGCCTTTCAAGAATACGGATGGAATTTCAAGGTTGGAAATCCTACCAATTACCAACAAGTATATGGAGATCATTATTCTCGTTTATACTTTGATGGACCATTGACCGCATCTGGTGCCGTATATAGCTTTATGAGTGTTCCACTTCGTCTCTCCTTAGCTATATACACGATCTTTGAAAACGCAGCACTTGCCGGTTGGCTAGCCGATGTGTGCAGTCGTACCATACGCGCCCATCCCTTAATACTTGGAACCAAACTCGCTAAACTAGATGAACACAATAAATTCATCCGCTTCGAATGTTTCAGGCGCTTTCTGACTCCGTTCCGTAACGTTGATAGTCAGTTCAAGGACCGCGCTCTGACCAAACTCAGCCTAAGAGACTCAGCTGCGGAGAAGCTAAACAGCGCGGGATTTGCCCTTTTCCAGGACGTTTGTATACAGAACTTACATTCATCTGTTATACAAAGACCCCGAATACCCACGGGCTATTCTGTCGTGGAAGTTCAGACAGTGGGTCCGCTCGCGGAGACAGCCGCACCTACCTCAGCTATGCAATTGAAAGACGAACCAATATGCTTAGAATCTGAGGCGATTCAGCCTACAGCGCCCCGGAGCAGCGATAACGACTACGTCTTAGAGTGGTATCAAGGTCCACAATGTCTCACTGCATACGATTATCGACACGCCAACTATGTTTCTCGAAAACATTGTCGATTATGCGCATCGAGAGACCATTTCACCCCTATGGACTCAGACGTACCCTGCTCCTATTTCCACGAACAACCGATGATGGAGATCTATTGTGCGTACTGCAGACTTAATAACTCGCATATTTTTGCAGTCTGCCCCCAATTTATGACTCAATGCCACCACTGTCAACTAAAAGGACATGCCAGTTATGATTGCCCTTTTAATCGCGATTTAGAAAGCGTAGATGAGATGATCACCCTGCGCTACATCCGGGCTTGGGAAGTGAACGTGGATTTACATTGTGAGTCCCGCCATCGCTATTACCCTGGACGCGCTTACGAGGGAGTTTACGCGTTCCATCCTTATCTATTCGCGTCTGTTGAACAGAAAACACGCACACCGAGTTACGAATTAATGAAGCGTGTTGGTGAGTGTATTTCCACCAAATTTGTGCGAAAATATCTCAGGAACGTCAATCCTAACGATATTACTTCATACCATTTGATCAATTTCATCCGTCAAGACCCTGAGTATGGCGATTTATTTGTCAACTCACACCCTGAGTTACAAGAAGTATCTCGACGGCCCTACGAATATCGAGCCCGAGAACGCGAACTGGAAAGAACCATTAAACCGAGAAAGTTTCTCACCACTCACGGTCTGCCTACCGCTAGTGTCCAGACGACTCGTCAGGGACCCGTAGGAGCTGCTGTCCTCAGACGCGCTCTAAAGGCCGTTAGACCTCGATCCACTGAAGTTGATATCAATCAACCAGGTACTTCGACTGGTGGATACACCGACCGTAATCCTAAACCTTCTGATGCAATTGTATTGCACCCTTCACCCAGGAGTTACAGCCCTCCTAGTAAAGTGGCTCGCCCCAAAGAGAAAAGGACTCTTGCTAGCCTCAAAAAACTGCGTAAACGCCGTCCGCGCAAGAAAGACTAACTGTTTAGAGTATTTTTATATTTTAGAAACTGTGATTTTTTATATTTTATAGAATTAAATCCCATTTTCTGGGAGCGGTGTAAAAGCTTTTGCGGGATTAGCTAGTCATTTTTTCCCCGCAAAGTACTCTGTAGATGTTTTAACGGACATAAAAGCCGTTTCCTTACTGTACCGGTATTTTAGTGGACATAAAAAGCTATTCTTCTGTATGTGTACTTTGGTGGACATAACTAGCAATCTTATGCCGCAATACGCGATAATACTCTCTACACAGTGTAGTTCAGATTACGACATCTATCAGCTGATTTGCTGTACTCGTGGCATTTTTCTTTGTTCAGGCCCACTCTGTGCAATCACTCGACCAATCAGCGTGATTTTCAGTTTATTACACAGAGGCCTCCGGGAAATCGCGCAATGCATTATGGTTTATGTTTACCTTTTTCCTTATGCCACGAAGACTGGCTTTGGAATCTTTGTGTTTTCAGGCTTTAGCCCAACATTAGTAGGCTTAATTATAGAACGTATATCTGTTATCATATCAATCCGGACCAAATCATACTTACTTATTTGATCATACATTTTTCCTAATTATATCTTAACATTAATACTGCTATTTACTGTCGGTTATTCATTATATCAGTTGATGGAATATTATATTTGGAATATCGATAAATAATAACAAACCCTCAATCTTCTTGATATACTGAAGGTAAGAGAGACCGGTTACATATAACGATTGCGACTTACATTAAAGTGGTTTTGAAGTAAGTCTAATGCTATTTCATAGGCACTACGAGTATCAGTCGTTGTTCTCTTTATATGTGACTAAAATTAGTGAAGGTCGGCAGATTGGTGTGCAGTATTGTGCAGTAGTGTGTATGATTGATACTGATAACAAAGCATCTCCTAAAGAATGCGCCATATACGTGAATCTATAGCCATCCAGTTGTGTCTAGTTTAAGTCATAGCTCTGTTTACATATTTAGAGCGCCACGTCCTAAAGGAACTGTTAATATTTCCCGAAGGTGAATAATATTTGTCAGAGATTATATATTACGAACAGTCGAATAATACAGTAGGCTTACACCGCAATAAGATTAAGCCCACGAATCCAGTCTCCCGGGTATATCCAGCGGGTGAATGGTCGCGCATAGACTGGCTTCGGCTAATGTAGTGTATCCAATACTCGTCATAGGCTAAAGTCGATTTATTATCTAGAAGACATCCTAATTTGGCAGGTTAAACTGCTAAAGGTCTGAAAGCGCGAACACTTATGTCCCTAATCCATATCTTACGATCGATGAACAACTCTTTCCATGCAAGACCAAGTGCCGCTTTACCCAATATATGCCGGCCAAACCCGATAAGTTTGGGATCAAATTTTGGCTCCTAGCTGAAGTTGATTCAAAGTATTGTTGTGGCATGCGCCCATACTTGGGAAAAGATGATACCCGAACTGAAGGGCTGGGAAGCCACGTTGTGAAGGAGCTGATGTGGCCACACCTGCGCAAAGGTTATAACGTCTGCACCGACAACTTCTTCACAAACTTGGATATCGCACGGTATCTGAAAGACAATAAAACATCAATGCTGGGCACAGTAAGAGCCAATCGGCGAGAACTGCCTCCAGCTACAGTCACAGCCCTATATTCCAGCAATTTTAAATCCAATACTGGCATCCAGTTGGTGGAATACAGAGCAAAGCGCACGAAGACCGTATGGATGTTGTCGTCGCTACACGCTGGCATTGTCACTGGACCGGAGCCCAAATGCAAACCCCAATCTGTCATTGACTACAACAGCAACAAATGCGGCGTGGACATGCTGGATGCGATGGCAAGGCGACGTACAACCAAATGTGGTACACGGAGGTGGCCTATGGCAGTGTTTTACTGCTGAGCTTGTTACTAACGTCCATCCATTTCCAATGTCATTGTACTTCATGGCAGTGTCTTCATGACAAATCCGATGTTCTTGGATGCAGATGATGTCAATGTTATATTCCATTGCCAGAGCAACCATGTCACCCTGTTTGCTCTGTGCTTTCAGTGTGCGTGCGTTCATTGTAGCAATCTTTAGTGTCTTTTTACATTTCAACAGGTTGGTTCTTCTTTCTTCTCTGTCTTCTGTTCCAGTAGCCAATTTATCGACCCCAGCCTGGTGTACCACTGAGGGATGCGGTCCTTGTTGACCCGGGCGATGACCGAGCCTGTATTTCTCCTGGAGGGTTCTCATACTCATATCTTTCAGTTGCGGAAGTAAACCGCTTGTGGTCGCAACTCCTACAAGCGTCTTCGCAGTAGGTCGCTGTTGGTTGATTACCTTCCGCCGACCTTGTCAGCATGTCTAGCCGTTGGTTGATTACCTTCCGCCTATCCATGGCCTACAGCCCTGCTGCCGACTGTAGGGGTCCATTTGTTACACCCTGAACCAAGTGTGCCTCCTGGGTAAGGTTACCTAACACTGGTAGAGGAGCATCCAGTATAGACAGGGCGGGGCTTGTATCATCTCTAATGCAGATGCGTATCAATGGTGCCCTAGGCGCTATAGCCCTCAATGACTTATTTAGTTGACGGGGCTGAACCAACCCACTCTTGATCAAATAAATAATGAATAGGCTATGCTTATCGGGCCTGCCCTACTGGGCTGACAGCTACAGGTAGTACCACATTACTGCCATAGTGGTAGCAGGATCTGGGGACCTGACCTGATCTGAACATCCACTAACTATTCCCCTAGCATCCACTAAGTAAGGCTCTACGTACACTACTTCAGGCTCCATTACCCCGGATTGCCACAATTCAAACAGTTCCGTGGCGACCCCCCATGCTCTATCACTCGCCAGTTCTCCCTGTCCAAAACGGACTAAATATCGAAAATGTTTATTCGACTCACCTAGCCTCTGATGTAGTTTAGGCTGGTCTACCATTCTCCCTTCTTTGGCCTCCTTAGGTAACTTCTTGGTGGCGTTGTAGGCCCCTCGTAGCCGATCACTCGTCCCGACGTCCTCTTTGCCAACTTCTCCTCCTCTCCTCATCCGGCGTTGTACCGGCGGCCCTACCGTCGCCGTTCCAGTGGGCCATCTGTTGCCCTTGGCCTGTGGCTGGCCGGCGACTTTGGTACTCCGACCGCCATCATGCGTCGACTCGTCTCCCTCTTGTGGTTGACAGCCGCCCTCCGCTTGGGCAGCCGGATCGTCTCTCATTGGCAAATCCGGCGTGGCAGGCCAATACCGTCTCATCGCGGCCTCACGGATCGTTTGGTTGGTATCGTCCAGGGTCCGCGGCGGCGTGCTCTCTTCCTCTGATAATCGGGGCTCCCTATCGCTCATCTCGATCTCTTTGTTCTTGCAGTCACAGTTTATTGGCAGGTGGTAAAGTTAATGACTGAGACGGGATCGGAGATCCCGACCGGGTTAGAAATGTACGCGTCACCGTTCTGCTGGGGATCGTGCTACTAGCTTTGGCCGAGGCCGTCTGGGAAAAACAGTGAAAGTTCCTGTTGTCTCTCGATATTAATTAATATGGACGATAATAGCACATCAGACTGATATAAGCAGAAAATACAGATTGATTGTTACTGGTATGGTGGTGGCGGTCATTAACTATGACCGGTGTGCACTCACTGAACTGAATAACACAACTGACCAGTAAACCAGTAATGTAAGATAATATATGATTAATACATCGAATATTGGTTTACCTCCTACTCTACCTTTGGCCCTCTACCCAATGGATGCTTTCCTGTTCCTTATCACGTGCTTCCCTCCCCACTATTGGCTAATATACTACTTTGTCACTTTGGCACTCCCTGGGAGTGTTTCCCCTCCGCTGCTAGCCTCTACTAGCTGCCTTCCCTCCGAGGTGGTTTGACCTCTCACCTTTCTCTGTGGCTTTGGGGCTTGTGTCGCCCCCCCCCCCCCCCCCAATGTTGATTATGATACGAGATTAATATTGGTAATCTCGTATCCCCAACATATTGCTAAAATGCCACTAGTCCCATTTTCTGGTGGGTAATGAAGTGTAATTGAATCCGCTTACAGGCAGTTCCGCCTATGGATACATTAATATTTTATCTGGTACTTTCATACTAATTTTTTGCATTTTGTCTTTTAAATTATTCTATAACTTGTTAGCCATTGATTAAAGTAATCAATCCAATTCTAGGACAAAAATATTTCTTGTAGAACATATATTAACATGTACTAGAACAAATTTTTTTTCCAGAACAATTTTATTGCTTTCTAATTTTGCAATTATTTAAATGTTTTGAACATGTTAGCTATATTTAAGTGAAATTAATGTTCTGGAATAAATATTATTTGTTCTAGAAACTTTTTTGGAATTATAAGAACAAAATGTAGCCATGGGCGGAACGATACACCCATAAGAACGAAATCTACAAGAACATAATTAAATAATAATATTAATAAACTTATGTATAACGCTATGTTCTTGACGCTATAATACATTACAATATTTACACTAATAACTAATTAATTTATATATTATTCACTGCTAATGTTAAAACAATGAACGTATTAATTATTTTCTTAAACATTTCTAAGAGCTCGAATTTCTGCCAACTAGTGGCGGCGCATTGTAATAAATAAATGTAGCCACAGACAGGTGGAACTTTAATATCTATTTATCGTTATTAAGTTAGCCAACTTTTGTGAACTATACAAATTTTTACTTAAGTACATTAGTAAGCGTGCCATAACTAACTAGTACCACAGTCGTCGCACTTAGATCGCGCTAAAATATCCCTCGCTCACAATGATGGAACAAGATAATCTCGATGAGATGTTTGTTTCACTGAATGATGATTTAGTAACTACAGACGATGATTTCATCAATGATGAAGACCTTCTGCGGCTCTCTCAAGAAATAGAAGATAAAAAACTATATTACCACCAATAAAAATAGCAACACAAACGAGGCAACAAAGAGTGCAGTAGCAGCGCTAAAAAATTACCTGCGTCTCATCAAATGCACCAAAGAAATAACATGTATGAGTATGGAGGAACTAGCATACCACACAAATAACATGTATGAGTATGGAGGAACTAGCATACCACACAAATAATTTCATTAAGAGGTACAAAAAAAAATCAGGAGAAAAACTGGAAACCTCGACCCTTAGGAGTTAATTCTATGGCCTATTACGTCATTACAAGGAACTATGTATTGGGAATGTTCTCGAGCTGAAAGAATTTAAAGACACAAAGGCGGTGTTTCGTGCCAGGCTGTCGCAGCTCAAGGCCGATGGCAAGGGTAATAACCCAAATGCCAGCGACCCAATGGATTCCCATGATTTTTCCATCATGAAGTCAAGTGGGCAGCTGGGACATTCTACCCCACAGGTGTTGCAAAACACATGTACGTTGTTTGAACAACACAATTTGGTTGCCGCCCTGGGTTAGAAATGAGAAACATGATGGTTGGTGATGTGAAGAAGTACTTTGACCAAAAGAAGGGTCTTCACTTCCTACAACTCAAAGAGCGAAATACTAAAACCAGAAAGGGTTCCACACCAGGTAGAGTGCTTATCCCAAAGGCGTACAAGGTACCTACAGACCGTGATGTATATCCGGTGTTCTTGCATGAAAAATACATGGAGAAACGGTACCCCAACGGGAAAATAATAGATGAAGACCCCTATTGGGTTCGCCCGAAACCCAATCAACCTAAGGATGGCGCATCATGGTTTTGCAACCAGCCCGTTGGGACGAATACCTTCGGTCAGATAATGAAAGATGTTGTAAAATGCTCTGGAATCAACACGGATGGTTGCAAGATCACCCCGATGTCATATAGGAAGACAACTGCTCAAGCTATTGTTGACCAACATTTACCAGCGACATATGCCCAGAAACAACTTGGCCATTCTAGTTTGGCCATGACATCCCGTTACATCGATGGTATTGGAACGGCACAGTACAGTGTGAGCAATGCCCTCTCAAACGTTATATCTGGCGGCAAAATTGCCTTAGATGCGGATAACAATACCACGACATTGCCTCAAGCTATGATGGCTTCCACCGCATCGACCACTACTACTTCCTTATCAACGACTACCAAGGTACAGTGTACTGATGGCTCTATAGAGAGGACCATGGACTCCATTTTTAGCAACAATAAGTTCTTTGGGAACGTGAACGTATACGATGGATCGCACCAGAATACTAATAATTAGCTGCTGATACATCAACTATATATATATATATATTTATATACACACTATGCTAAATTTTAAATATCCAGTTATAACTGCCATTCATCGGATTGCTCCGCATCCCATTTCTCTATCGGAGTTAATTACACACAAACAAATCAAGTTAAGGGAATGTTATAACACCAGGAGACCATCAAGTACCCGTAGAGGAGGCAGAATATAACGAAGCGAGAGGGCCAATAAACACAGACAGCTTGTTATATGAATGCTACTACTACTACTACTACTAGGATCGGCATGCTGCATTGCAGCTGCATTTTTAAGAATGCTGTGCCGGCTTGTCAACAAAATTACACCGCCACAACTCCCTATCACCCATGACATTTGCTAGATCATCCGCATCTTTAAGGCCAGTGTCCTTTAAGATGCGTCTCAAGAAAGTCATGGGCTGTCCACCATGCTTATTCACTCCATGAGGCTGCCAAAGTACAAGATTATGCACTGGCTGGTCCTCATGGCGAAAGCAATGTCCTGCAAAGCGGAGGCGATTTTGTTCTAGTGTCAAGCTTGGGGGAACCAATGAGACACCTCCAATGTTATATAGTGTCTGGTTGGAGATGTGTGCATTGCACTTGACACAATGAACCCGGCGTAGCATTCTTGTGAATGTGCCATCCAGAGATTTGGTGTCCTCAGCAGTTAGAGCCCAGCATGGACTCCCGTAGAGGAGTACTGGAACTACTGCTGCTCTAAATAATCGGACCTTAAGTTTCCGATTAATTCTCGGTGACTTCCAAATCCTGGAAAGCCTATTCAAGGCTGCCCATGCCTTTCCCTTACGTATTCGAAGGTCCTCACCTGACTTCCGGATCCATGATCCCAGGTAACAGAAGTCGTCCACATGCTCAAGCATACCATCCTTTGAGCTTATGCTCATCCGATCAGAGACTTGCTGAGGACTTGAATGCTACAAAGTGCACAGTGGGGGGTTACGCGAGTTTGAGTTGGGTTTGAGTAAACCTGACAGGTTTGAGTTAGTAAGAGTGAGGTAAGAGGTAAAGGTACCCAGTTTGAGAAACGGTATCTAGAATGAGATAGGGACTGTAGGTATATGTTTCGTTTCGTAGCTTATGTCTGTTGGTCGTCAGACCTGCGAGCTAGACGAATAATATCGTCCTTTTATGACTGATTTGAGTAAAGTTCTGTCATTGAAACTTATATACTCTATGGGCTGTTTGCCTGATTTAGATACATGCAGTAATGTACACGGCCCTTACATGCCAAAACCATCTAACTCAATTTTTTTGAAAAATGACATATGCATATATTTGCAATCAGAAAAACGAGGCGCATCTTTCTAGCCAAGTCTTAAGACGTAATTATGAAGTCCTAAGGAGTTACATTTTTGCCAAAACCGTCTATCTCAACATCTGTCAATAATAGTAAATCCCAAAACCATCTATCTTTACTTAAATTGATTTGGGATTAAACACCAAGTTTGAATTTATGGTTTCCTTTATGCCGAAACCGTCTATCTGTGCATTCTGTCTACTTGTATTCCGTTCGATTTAATATCTAATAATTATTCTTTTGTATTTGCCAAAACAGTCTATCTCTATAATCTACAATACAATAATGACTCTAAACTTGCCTTATAGCCCACAATTATGCTTTTACTATACCTAGTTTTACTAGTTTCATAAAATTTAATGGGCTATCCAACATCGCAAATGCCATTTATATAGCTACAGTATGTTAGTTTTCGTGCCATGGTACCTTTCTGACACCCATCTCCAGATTTTTCGTGCTAAAAGTTTCAAAAGTTTTTATGACTAACTAAAATAAATTTATTTGTGATATATCGCGTTTTTTGGATGTTGATGACGATTGTAGAACTCAAATATAACATTCGAGAAAATTTGTAATTTTGAATGTGCCCCCCCCCCCCCCCCCCCCGGGGGGAGGGCACGAAAAAACAAGTAGGCCTAATGATGATGAGTAATGACATGATAATGAAAAATCAGCATGAAATCTAGCCAATTTCATGACCTTTATTGAAATTCTTTATTTTTTTGGAGTGCTGATCACGAATATGACACTGAAATATATCGTACCTTGTTGAAAATGGCATTTTTAGAAATGTGTCAATGTGCGGCTCGAAAAATATAAATGTACAGTCCCAATCCCAATAAACATTAACTTGGTCGTTTTGGCGGCCAAAATACCAAAATGGCCAAGTAAAAACTGCGGTATTCATGAAAGGAACTGCTGAGGCACGTTGGCTTGTCAATCACAGCCAGTGAATACAGGCTGAGTGTAAGTAAAGCCCAGCATGTTGGCGCTGATGTAGAGTTCTCTATACCTTTAGGTAGAGAGAAAGGCTCCAGTGTAGTAATGGCTGGGCTCGCCACTGTAGTAAACATGCCTGTAAGAGTGCAGTGTGAGGCGCCCTAACTTATTATTTTCTACATATTTTTTACTAATCTAATAATTAACACACCTTTACGGCTGTCACTTAGGTTACATGCAGTGTGCTAGCACTTGCAGCAGAATAATTAATTAATTATTTACTTTTATTCTATTCGATTGGTAATAAAAATAACAAGTTCATATCTTCAATTCGTAAAAATTCTTTAAAATATGAGAAAAGTACTTTACACAGATTTTTCTTTATTTAGCTGTTTAGTACGCTATAATATAAATGCTCTCATAAATACAGTTAGGGGGGGGGGGGGGGGGGACTAGACGCAATAAAAATTCATCCCTCTCCAGGGGGAATTTGACGCAAATAACAGATGATTACTCTCAAAAATAAAACTGTAGCCTGTTCATTTATGTTTAATTTATTGTTTTGGTTCAAATAACGTGCCACTGTACCCTGCTCCTTTCCCTAAATTGAGAATTTAACATTGAGGCGGGATATCAATTCGCCAAGGCGAGTTTTGCGTCCAGTTCCCCCCCCCCCCCCCCCCCCATGTCTCGATAAATAATAATTACATCATCATAAATTCACCCAAATATGCCGACTCTGTTGACTGTTAGCACAGAGCCAGAGCCTGATATTATAATGTTTTCAGTTACTATCGCCCTCGAATTCAGACCCAGCTACTA
>JAUCBJ010008091.1:0-18402 GCA_032718475.1 Nemertoderma westbladi
CGATTATAATAAAGTACATAATAAAGTTCGCATATAAAATGTATTTCGCTAAAGGCTAGTAAGTTGTGTGACCATTCGCTAAAGGCTAGTAAGTTGTGTGACCAATTCGCTAAAGGCTAGTAAGTTGTGTGACCAATTCGCTAAAGGCTAGTAAGTTGTGTGACCAATTCGCTAAAGGCTAGTAAGTTGTGTGACCAATTCGCTAAAGGCTAGTAAGTTGTGTGACCAATTCGCTAAAGGCTAGTAAGTTGTGTGACCAAATTGAATTCAACAACATATCATTATTAATTGTAGTGATCGGTATAATTTATTTTAACTTTGACTCAATCGGAATAAAAATATGCCGAACGATATAACGAAAACACGATATCATGACGACATCTTATACTGTAATTACATATCAGACGGAAAGCTTTGACTTGCTCTGGGGAAGTAATCCATACCAATAATCACAACTATGAGGTCGGGTGGTCGCGAGAGAGGGGGTGGGTTGGTATATCAGTGGGCACATCAGATCAAGAGAATAGGAAAACAGATTGCCTGGAGGGCTGTACTGGTGATCTGGGAATGTTATTTTATTTACATTCAAGACATGTTGTTTCCCATGGCGGTTTAATATGATTCCAAATAATGATAGATTATACATTAATATTTACGTCATTTTCAAGCCAAGTAATGAATTTGACCAACACGAGGAACAAAAAAGACAAACACAACATAATCTCTCTCTGCCTTTTTGTGTTATATATTTATTATAGGAAGGGATCTAGGGGTCTTAACCTCTAATGATAAGTTTATTTTAACCAAAAATAACTTATCTTTCATTGGTGCAATTGTAGGACTAATCCCATCACATGCGTAATTTTTAACCGGGTAGTGTACAAATTTAGGTAGCTCGTAATAATTGTTTCGTGATATATCTCTTCTCATATCTCTCCAAACCACGTACGCGTTTCGACCTTATAGGGTCTCTTCAGCGTTTTGTCGGATTCGAACCTGGGACCTCGAGGTGGAAGTCGAGACTACAACCACTTGGCCTCTAAGCATTAAACACCCCTAAATCCCTTCCTATAAAAAATATATAATAACAAAACACCTCGAAAAATACAGCTTGCCAACACATTGTTTTTTGTGTTATATCTTAGTCAGAACTCAATGTCAGCAGAGCTATTCAACATATTCATGACGAATCGCTTCAGGGATTCTGTTAGCGACCAGTATGGCAGGCAACCTTTAATGGTTTTGGGTGATAGTACTCCTATCGTTTCAGAAGGATAAAGTGACTCATTTACTGACTTATTTACTGACCAGATAACCTGTATACTTCACATTTATCAAAATTAGGAAGCCAATGTTTGATAGCAACGCAAATAAGGTGATATACAATGATGGTGCACTAAACCCTGTTCTACCCTGCAATACCATATTTTAAATTTAATGCCGCCCTGGTGTGAACAGGCACTGCGACCAGTCAATAATTTTCTTCACTGCCTATCTATATACCCATGCTGGACTCTAATTGCTGAGGACACCAAATCTCTGGATGGCACTTATGTTTGCTGCGTCTGAGGACACCAAATCTCTGGATGGCACTTATGTTTGCTGCGTCTGGGGGCACCAAATTTCTGGATGGCACTTATATTTGCTGCGTCTTGGGACACCAAATCTCTGGATGGCACTTATGTTTGCTGCGTCCGGGGACACCAAATCTCTGGATGGCACTTATGTTTGCTGCGTCTGGGGACACCAAATCTCTGGATGGCACTTATGTTTGATGCGACTGGGGACACCAAATCTCTGGATGGCACTTATGTTTGCTACGTCTGGGGACACCAAATCTCTGGATGGCACTTATGTTTGCTGCGTCTGGGGACACCAAATCTCTGGATGGCACTTATGTTTGCTGCGTCTGGGGACACCAAATCTCTGGATGGCACTTATGTTTGCTGCGTCTGGGGACACCAAATCTCTGGATGGCACTTATGTTTGCTGCGTCTGGGGACACCAAATCTCTGGATGGCACTTATGTTTGCTGCGCCTGGGGACACCAAATCTCTGGATGGCACTTATGTTTGCTACGTCTGGGGACACTAAATCTCTGGATGGCACTTATGTTTGCTGCGTCTGGGGACACCAAATCTCTGGATGGCACTTATGTTTGCTGCGTCTGGGGAACCAAATCTCTGGATGGCACTTATGTTTGCTACGTCTGGGGACACTAAATCTCTGGATGGCACTTATGTTTGCTGCGTCTGGGGACACCAAATCTCTGGATGGCACTTATGTTTGCTGCGTCTGGGGACACCAAATCTCTGGATGGCACTTATGTTTGCTCCGTCTGGGGACACCAAATCTCTGTCATCGTCGTCGAATATTCACAAATATACAGACATTTTATTTTATAAGAAACATTTGATTTCGGCCACCCCCGAGCTGGTGTTTCTTATTTATTTATTTATGGTTATTCTCGATTTTAACGCTCCATGTTTCCTGAAATTTTCTTGATTTTATACATATAATATATAGGCTCTATACATTTAATTTTTGAATTTTAATTAAATCTGAGGGCTCCTGTTTTTCTTAATCTGTTCATAAATTCTGGGTAATAATTCGAGAACTCAATTTCTTAGCCTCAATTTCCGACTATTATGGCTTTCTAACACACACAGATTTTTGGAAAGTTATGTATATTGGAGTTACTAACTTTAAACTTTATTTGTATCGATTAATTTCTTTCATTAGGGCCATCTTGAGAATGTAACACAAGTAGAAAATACAAAGCAGTAGTGTACTTAAATGAGACAGGGGACGCAAATCCCATCTTAGATTTAATATCCCGCCTCAATGTTAAATTCACAATTTAGGGAAAGGAGCAGGTTACAGTGGCACGTTATTTTAACCAAAACAATAAACTAAGCACAATAGAACGGGTTACAGTTTTAATTTTGAGAATAATCAGCTGTTATTTGCGTCGAATTTCCCCTGGAGAGGGATAAATGTTTTGCGTGGAAAGTTCCCCCACCCCCTACCTGACTTAAACATACATGTTACTTATAAAACTTTTTACACCGACACAAATAATAAAAAATCAACAAAAATATCACGATACACGCTTGCCACGGGCTGAATGTTTTTGATATTATAACAATTATAAACGTTCGGTCATGGCTCAAAGTTCTGACTCGCGATACAATTAATAATCTTAATTAATTAATTTTACTCTGTAAACTTAGCGTATAGGAATTTGTCTATGTGGTCACCATTCTGTGCTAATGGAATATCTAATTTCAGTGAATATTTCATTTGGTGAATCAGCATTAATCACATCATCATTCAGCAATACGACGCAACTGGGTGATTGAATTTCGGGTGGAGTTGGTGTTTAGTATCAGGTATTACCGCTGACATCCACTCCAGGCAGTAGCACGACTTGGACTGAGGCAACCCATTGCTTGTAATAGGAGTTTCACATATACTGTCATCATTCAAGTTTGAGCACGAGGAAGATTGCAGAATCCCAGGGAAAGGATATATTTCAATAATTCCTAGATTTTTCGTTTCGTCTTTCGGTTTATTTTGGGCCCCCTTAGGGTTTTCCAGGGGAATCCGCATTGCGCAGTTCCGTTCGACTGTATCGCCTGGACTTATTGCGACAGATAATCCGGACGCGGCGGCTGCGGCAATGCCGTGGCTCCGCGAACGTTTCAACTTAGCGGACTCCCTCAGGTTGACCAGTTTGTACACAACGATGAATATCACCATGGTTGAGCCGAATATCCCCAACAGAAAGTACCAGGAATTAACAGAGTTTTGATTGCTCGATGGCGGAACTGTAGAGGGTATGGGACAACATCCGACACCCCTTACTGTTGTTGGCTCCTTATTGCTTTCCTTAAAGCAACACACATGACGTTTGGAGTTGCAGACAGCCAGTGAGCTCATGTCGTTGTTTTGACATACCATCGAGTCTGAGGACATTTCAACACATTTGGGTTGTATGACGACGATATTAATGTAAAATCAGCAACAGCATTAAGCAGTACCGATACCGGTACGTGTCGTATAACAATTCTCCGATTATCGAAAATATCGTTGCAAATCGTATTACTATATTATTTATAAAATATATAAATAAAACTCAAGAATAAAATTTGATCAAAACTTCTAGAACTAAAGTAATTAGTGTATTAATATGCGCCTTGTTTAAAGTTCATAGAAAGGCGCGATATAAATATATTATTATATTATTATTATTATTATTATTATTATTAATATTATTAATATTATTATTATTTTTATTATTATTATTAGTATTATATATATATATATATTATTATATTATTATAATTAATATAATATTTATATAAATATATTACATATATTTAGGTGAAAATTTATATTAATTTTTGCATTGACAACTAAAGGTAACAAATAACACACATGTATTATTCACTACATAAACACTTTGTTAGTCTGTTTGGCTTGCGCGTCAGCATAATATATATAATCCGTAGTCGCATAATCGGAAAGTCTCCACCGCCATCTCGTGTTAAAAACATTCCTTGAAACTGAAAGTTTTGCAAGTTTAAGGACCGTCACTCACCCGAGCTACTCGGTTTTGTATTTCTCGGTTTACTATCACTACCGGTATGAAGTATTGTATTAGAACGTGTCATATTACTTTAAAGCCAACACAAGAACAATCGAACAAATTGAATTCGTAGGTAGAGTTCGCAGAGTTCGTTAAATTTTTTTACTTTTAATTTTCTACTTTGAATATTTGGAGGCAGATAACTGAATCCAGCCTAACAAACATGCACCTGCGAAACTGTTGTCGACATCTCTGCTAGTATTTGGATACAGTCAGTCATTTACTCAATCGCAACAGCCTACAATAGCTTGCATTGGCTACTCTGCGCCACTGGCAAGGAATATGCATCAAAATGTGAATATAGTTAATAATAATCAGAAACTAACGAATAAATCTCATTCGTGCTAATAAGAAATATTATACAAAAATAATTATTTAAGTAGGCCTATATATAGTATATATGTCTCTTTAACATGATTGGGTGGCAGAATAATTGTCTTTAAATTTATAATATACAACAGTAGTATAATTGTCAGCTTATTTTAGTCTAGTATCATAGCATCGCTTTGCAGGACATTGCTTTCGCCGTGAGGACCAGCCAGTGCATAATCTTGTACTTTGGCAGCATCATGGAGTGAATAAGCATGGTGGACCGCCCATGACTTTCTTGAGACGCATCTTAAAGGACACTGGCCTTGAAGATGCGGATGATCTAGCAAATGTCATGGGTGATAGGGAGTTGTGGCGGCGCAATTTTGTCGACAAGCCGGCACAGCATTCTTAAAAATGCAGCTGCAATGCAGCATGCCGATCCTAGTAGTATCATAGCATTATTTGATTTAGTAAACTTCCAACTTTAACTTCAACTTATATTTTGCAGTTCAGTGTCAGTACTTAGTAATTAGTAGGTTCAGTACTTAGAAATTTTTACATACAGTAGCTCTTTACAATTTTTTTTATACTTAATGGTGGATAGTGTAATGGGACTACTCGGCTGTCCACATTCTGAACATTGCTTGCATGATACCGTGAACACCATATAGTTATTATTATTTTATTTACTCCCAGTATTTTACAATTATTATATTATGTATTATTCAATTTATAATTGCATGTCTTTGTGCGGTAAATATTGGTGAATAAGAATAAGAATAATTAAAACTTTGATAAAATACAGTAAGTTGTACAGAATTTGTAAAGTAGTTGCGACATGAGTAACAAAATACATTATATTGTAATAAGTTGTTTAGAAATGGAAAACCTGAGAAAGCGCGACACCAGGGGTTGAACCAGCGCTATACTTACGTTTCGGCCTATCGGGCCTCTTCATTAGCGCTAATAGGTTCAGCCAATCTCCATTTCTATTTATATTATTTATATTATTATATTTATTTTATTTAAAAATTAAAAATAAAAAAAATTAGCCAATTCTTTTTAACGGGTTACCGAAGACTGAGCCACTACTGTGTCTCAACATCCCAGCAGCAGTGGTGGTTCGGTATTGCCTTGTTTTGTAAATGGCTTCATGCCATTGGATGTGCTAAAGCAATATTACATTTATAAACCAATCAATTTATATCTAATTGGGAATATTTTGCTGAGCTCTAAGGAATACTATGACGATATCGATATCTGGAACTTCCCGACTTATTCACACCAGCTATTCTTTCCTCAGCATTTTAATGGTGGTATTCAGTCTGTTATACATCCGATTTGAGTAAATAGCGGATATTATTAGCGCTGTCTTTGTCACGTCCCGTGGAGAAAATAAGCCTTTCCACACGATCGAGTTTTTTTTTGGAGATTATGAAATGAGGAAAGAAGTTGTCACTTGGTGAAAGCTGCTCCTGCTACTGTGACAGGAAGGATTTGCAAAAAATAGTGAAGTACATAATTAGTTTATTGTTAATATTATATTCTATTCTATTTATCTATTGGAACAATACTATTCGCAATAATGTTCTTCATTTGAACAAAGTTCGCCTAATAATCATTAGAAAAAAGTTCTTAGCATGTTGATTTTGGAACAGAGTATCTATCTCGCGGTACTTATGTTGAAAAACGATTGAGATCCTAGCACAGGTTTTGGTGTTCCCCAACCCCAAATACCCCCTATAAAAGTGTTAGACAGGGCTAGGAACCTATGATACAGTATAGATATCCAAATAACTACTAGTTACCTATTTAGTAACACATTCCCGCTCCCAATAAGTACTAACCTTAACCTCATCCAACCACTGTTTTTTAACAAAAAGCCGCAAACCAACTTCTCGTTTGTACTCACTATTTTACTCAAGTTGTGAGTTGTAGAACCGCTGTGTCTCATTGTTGACTCCCGGATCAATATTTTCGACAGGATATATTTACACACTACCTGCACATTGATAGGTGCAAGTCGTAGACCCCATTATTTTTTTCTTGGAATATAGTGAATAAAGATAACTGAAACCTTCAGGCAACCACATCGGTCCTCTTCCAAGGCCAATCATGCAATTGACCAGTGGATCAATACACCCAGTTTACAGGTTACTGCCGTATAAAAATCGGTGCCAGCACCAGTTGCGTTCTGAAAATGAAATAGCGAAATAGAGAACATTTCTTGGACCTACCTCGGAATTGTCAAATGCTGAGATACACCGGTAAATCTACTGATGTCACGCAAACAACGTCAACAAACAAAGCTGTGAAAGGAGCTGTAATCATCGATAAAAAAGACTCAGAAAAATAGAACTGATAAACGTTGATCCACTTAAGATGCCCAAGATATAACATCATACATGACATGCACTCAACTTGCTCAATGGGTAACAGAGACATGCGTCTACAAAAATTAATTCTAGCTGATCGCGAACTTTGTTGCGTTGCGGGCCCGCGGGCGAGGCACACATGGGGTGCAATCTATAAAGGTTTTTCTGTAATGCAGCTTGCATTAGGAATGCAATGCCATCTTATCGACAAAATTAAGCCGCCACAACTTCTTATCCCTCATGACTTTCGCGAGATTATCCGGTGGCAGTGCTAAAATTACAAATCCAATGACTCCTATTGGCTAATGAACTTTCTATTGGGTTAATAATATATCGTCATTTACAGGAGGGAAGCTTTACTGAAATAGGATTTGCTATTCTAAATACGAGACGAAATTATAATTAACACAGGAACAAATAATATGACATACCCATGAATGCCTAAGCAAGGCAGAGCTATGAATGTTTGATCCCATTGACAATGAAATCTTAATTAAGCTTTATTTATTAACCTTAAAAACCTTTTATTCCACAAAATGTCCTTTTTTTTTCACGGATTTATAAATTTATTTGAGGAATAAAGATTATACTTTATTGAATCAATGAATGGAAGTGCAACATATGTTCTTAAAGATGGCGGACATTTCGGTACCTTGTGCTAATACTGCTATGTATCTGTCATCTGTATCGCTTGACAGTTCGTTGTCAGATGTCTACCTTTCTGTTTCGCTTGAACAGCTGGTTGAGGAAATCATTAGGTTCGCCATTCATGGATTCCACCATAAGTACTGCACGATCTCATCGTATCATTCTCCGGGTGATGATTGTGTCTGCAAACTATGTGGCGATGTTCCAAATATCTACCACCTTCTTGCGGTACCATAAGTCGACTTCTGTTGAGTATTTTACAGTTCGTATTTTATTTTATTTTAATGAAGTGGTCCGAATTAATTATTGAATGTAATTGTGGCAAACTAATACCTTCTTGGTGTAATATACAAATATATATATATTACTCTCTCTGAATATATCTTCTACCTGTAGCTACAGAATGTACTGGTTGTGTGAGTGTCTCATCCACACTAATGTCTAGTACATCGAACCTATTAGATACAGCATACAGGTATACCTGGGGATGTTCTAGCTACCATAGGCGTACTAACTACATTACATGTGCCGTCTACTACGGTCCAACTAATACTATTATTTGCTTCCACTTGTGAAATTTGAGAAACATTTTGAACAGTACCCAATACTTCACTTCACCTATACTGCTATACTGGTGGGCAGCGCCACCATTAGCACCATAAGTTTCACTATGACGGGAACCATTGAGTCTGAGAGATACACTAGTCTAGACATTGTTTAGTAAGAGTAATGCGAATGTTAGCGTGTTAGAGTCAGAAGTTCAAATAATATATCTAGGATAATAGAAAATACTTATTTTAGTGAATTAATTGGAATGGGAGCTGTACAATGTATCTCTGTATATAATAATGAACAGCGCATAATAGTAATGTGTCAATTACGATAGGAAAATATTTTAAAGAATGTCGCGTGCCTGTGATAAATACCACCCCAAACGAATAGATGATCGTCTTCTATTGTCAAACATAAAATGGGTAAAAACTACAAAATACAAATCATAAATTTCCATAATAAGATCCCAAATCTAATGTTACCTTTACTGGGTTCGGGAACCAGTCGATTTGTCCTCAATTCTTATGGATGGGGGGGGGGGGGGGGGTTCTCTCTTTATCTCTCTCTCCTCCAGTATGTATGAGGTGGAATGGTGGTTGGCTTTCCTCTATCTTGAAGACCTGACGGGGAATTACATTGATGTTGAAATTGAAGCAGCCTTTACTTATGGAAATGTTATGCCACCAGTCAAGTAGCAAGTGTACCGAACAACAAGAGTCCCACAAGAAATGAAAACAAATAAGTTGGTGCCAGTTCCCAAGAAGGGCAACCTAACACTCTATGGTTCTTTTCGGGGAATCTCATTGATCTCGATTGCTGCAAAGCTATACAATAGGATTCTATTAAATCGCATCAGGGATCCCATTGAGAGACTGCTTCGTGGAAATCAGAATGGGTTCCGAAAAGGTCGTGGGACCATGGAGCCCATTTTGGCACTTAGAAGGATAATTTAAGAATTATCAAAAAAGAAAGACAGGCATCTGGCTGTTATCTTTGTTGACTTCTTCAAGGCCTTTGATTCAGTCTCTCGCTCACGTATGTTCAGCATACTTTCATTATATGGGATTCCTGATGAAATTATTGCAGCAATCAGATCAGTATACGATGGTTCGACAACATTTGTGTCTACTGTTGACGGTGACACAGAACCATTTGAAGTGTTATGGGGCGTCCTCCAAGGAGACACACTTGCACCATTCTTGTTCATTATTGTGGTTGACTATGTTCTACGCATGTCCTTAGATCATCATAATGATGATGGGGTGATGATAACTCCACCTACTGGCTCCAGAAGTCGAGGAAATCCTGCCAAGTACCTAACTGATCTAGACTTTGCTGATGACTTAGGAGTACCCTCAGAATCATTAGAAGGAGCCCAACGGCTCCTCAGCTCATTAGAACATGCTGCTTCTAGTGTTGGTCTTTTTATTAACTCCAGAAAAACCAAAATTCTGACAGTTAACTTTGAAAGTCCTCAGCAAGACTCTGATCGGATGAGCATAAGCTCAAAGGATGGTATGCTTGAGCATGTGGATGACTTCTGTTACCTGGGATCATGGATCCGGAAGTCAGGTGAGGACCTTCGAATACGTAAGGGAAAGGCATGGGCTGCCTTGAATAGGCTTTCCAGGATTTGGAAGTCACCGAGAATTAATCGGAATTTATCGGATTTAGAGCAGCAGTAGTTCCAGTACTCCTCTACGGTAGTCCATGCTGGGCTCTAACTGCTGAGGACACCAAATCTCTGGATGGCACATTCACTGAATGCTACGCCGGGTTCATTGTGTCAAGTACAATGCACACATCTCCAACCAGACACTATATAACATTGGAGGTGTCTCATTGGTTCCCCCAAGCTTGACACTAGAACAAAATCGCCTCCGCTTTGCAGGACATTGCTTTCGCCGTGAGGACCAGCCAGTGCATAATCTTGTACTTTGGCAGCCTCATGGAGTAAATAAGCATGGTGGACAGCCCATGACTTTCTTGAGACGCATCTTAAAGGACACTGGCCTTAAAGATGCGGATGATCTAGCAAATGTCATGGGTGATAGGGAGTTGTGGCGGTGCAATTTTGTTGACAAGCCGGCACAGCATTCTTAAAAATGCAGCTGCAATGCAGCATGCCGATCCTAGTAGTAGTAAGGTTGTCAGTGAGTAGTACCCAATTATGTACAAATAATGTCACTTGTCTATATTCGGTCATTGTTGAGAAATTCTCAAAAGTGGCTTCCGAAACTGAAAGGCGCCCATAAGGTGAATCTGCTTTTTATTGGTCTGCATCAAACCTAACTCACAAAAAGCTTCACCCACTTCCACTAAATTACACTTTACACAGAGTAATCTTCGCTAGTAATTTGAGTAATTCTTCGATAGATAAATGATTACAACTCAATTAAGAGAACCCCTAAGTGTCTGGCTGATTATGAGACTGTAACGTTTGGTAATAACTCCCGTTTATTGTGTTGGTTAGAATTAGATGCCACTGTAACCTGGACAAAGATTGAACGCAGGCGAAGAATCGAAGATTGATTCCAACCAAATCTTGTCCAGAGTTTGTGAAACTCTTTGAGCTACTCAACATCCTGTCTAAATGCCACTTCAGCAAACCTAAAACCCAGAGTTTCTATGTTTACAATAAATGCATCAAAGTTAATTCTGAATAATACAGATCTACAAATATCTTCAAATTGAATCACTCATTGTCCCTTTTTTGGTTTGAGAGCTGGACGAATCCAGCAATGAACGAAATGTCTCGGTTGAATGTGCCACAACAGCTTTGTCTCTGTACCCAACACAGTCATTTTCGAGTTTTTCTGTGACACATTACTATTTTCACTGAAAAAATATTTATGCTTATTGCCTGCATACATATATTATTGCATACATATATTACATATATTACATGCATACTACTGTACATAGAATTGTACATAATATTGATTAGATTATATATTAGATACAATTGGTATTATTATACATATAATTGGTATTATTATACAGAATTGAATGAATGATAATGATTAACATGGAATTAATAATGTGGTTTATATAAGGAGGTGTTTAATCTATTGTGATATAACATCACAATGTAATTGAACCTCATGTCTGGCAAGAAATAACGTTCCAGGTTCCGCTAAAGTAGGCGACGTACAGTAAGTTCTATCTATATAAATCTGAATGTAATATTTATAGTAATAATATGTGTGAAATTTATATGGTTGCAGATATAGATCCACACCCCTCCCTAGTCCCTATATATGGATATAAGTATCCAGATAAAATATAGCTATTAAATAATGGATTGAAATGAAAGGGTGTTATTATATCATTGATTAATCATTTGTTGTTCTCATGTGACTTCTTTGATCCTGTTATGAAAAATAAATCCTTGCAAAATATGATGCGTAATGCATTTAATATGCAGTATATGCACGTGCCTGAAAAGCATCAACATGATGATATTGTATATGATAAATGAATGCCATCTAGGTATTAATTGACCACAGTAGATCTTCCAGAGCATATTATTATAGATGGGCAAAAATGTAAATCGGTTGTTGTAACTACAGAAAGCGAACCCTATTGTCCGTATTTTTGCATAATTCCTACGATCTCTAAATCCTAGACATCTATCTGTTTAATCCTTGGAACTGAAATTATAGAGTTATTGTAGAAGTTATATTCTATTATAGGACTACGAACGCCCGAACTGGTACAGACTTAGGTCAGAGGAGTGCACGTCGCACGTCGGGTTCACTTGGTCCTTCCGGTGTATTTATCGCCCGACCAAGAGTGGATGGAACTACTGTAAATCATTTTTACAAAATTCAACACTTTTTTAAAATTATCTTGTTATCTCAAGGTACAAGCAAACACATGGATTTCGGTACATGAAAGTTTGGGACTTCTAGGTTTTACAATATTTTGGCTCCAAAGGGTGGAAAGGTGGGGGGGGGGGGGGGGGGGGGTGAGGCAAATGCCATCTAGGCGAATTATTATTTCGCCTCAACGCTAAGTCATCAATTAAAGAAAATGATCAGGTTACAGTGGCACGTCATTCTAACCAAGACGATAAACCGAAGTCTAATAGAACAGGTTAAAGTATTATTTTAGAGAGTAAACAGCTGTTATTTGAGTCGATTTTCCCCTGGAGAAGAATTAATTTTTATTGCGTCGAAAGTCTGTCCCCCTTTATCTGCAAAATGCACCCCCAATTTAGCCTCAATTTGCCCCCCCCCCCCTAATATTGGTTATCCAACGCTAAATTTAATCATTTTACGACGGAAAGGAGCACCACCCCGCAGATACAATTCCACAGATTCGTTCCAAACTAACTACAATGTATTATCACCGAATAACAAAACTTTTGGACGAATAGCGGGCGAATACCACTTGGTAAACGGATATATTATTTTTGAGATGTTAAAAGTAACACCCGGACATAATAAACAAAACACCAGGGAATCTTTATGGGAATTAACTACCACATAGATTACTTATAAAAATATTATTACAATTTACTATTAATTGTTACAACAATTAATTATGGTTTATATTTTTACATTTTATAATACATTAATTAATTAATAGTGGATAGTTAGTTAGGTATTAATTAATTAGTTTACATTAAATATTCTTAAACAAATAAATCAACGAAATCTAAGGGATATAATTTTCATTAAAAAGAATAGAAATTTAAAACTGAAAAGTTACGTCAGCAAAATTGAATGTCTTAAACAATCCTGAAAATTAGGTGAATCAAGAAAAGCAATGACCAATAAATGACGCGGTACGGTAGTTCGTTATCCAACCGAGTTGGTGATTGGATTGGCTTTAGGAAGCAGTTAGTAGCTCCTACAGTAATAGTACAACGGGATTATCCTAACTGTTGTTGTTGCAGTTAATAACAGCAGGCATCTTCATTGGATTCGCTCCATCGGAGAAAGCAACTAACAGTGCCGAAATAAAGGCTACGAGGGTTAATTAGGTTAAAACGCAGAACTTTAATCAATTTATTTGTTGTGTAGTGGAACGTTGAGTAATTGGATACCGTAATGTGAAGTGGACTACACTGAATAAGGTTAGGCCTACATTATCTTATGAAGCAGAACATTTTCGCCTCGAAAGATTCTGCAACAGGGTTATGAAATTTATACTGCCGATTCTGGGTATTGGGTTCGAAGGTCCGAAAGTAGCCGTCAGGGTCGCTTTTTTTCGGACCTTCATTCTATTCGGAACTTCTTCACATTCGTACCTTAGTCCTGGGTGTGTGGGGCCTTCGACGACAGCTAATGGTTCCAAGAGGAAGGGCCTAATGGGCAGAGGTCCGAATGGGCGGAGGTTCGACACAGCATGAGGCTAAGATAATATTTACGCGGTGGGGGTTGTGAAGTGTGACATATAGAGCCAAGATCGGGAGCGGCTGTAAGATAACGACTTGTTACTTAGTATAATTATAAATTATTGGAACTAGGAGAATCCCCCCCCCCCCCCGCACAATTGCCCCCTGAGTACAATTGCCCCCCGGACAAATCCTTTGAATGTTTTCATATGGTTTTATGGAATTCAAGTTATAATATTAACCATCACTTCTAAACTTTATATTTTTATGTGTTTTTGCAAAATATTAATTTTTCTAGACCAATTTCATTGACCTTATGCTAGAGTCTACCTGTCAACTGCCGAAAATTGAGTTTATGGCATTTTTTGTTAATGGTTGGTATCCACCTGATTTTTGTACTTCAAGGCATGGTGAATCCGGCTAGGCCGGATGCCTAGCTGGGTTTTTTAGATTTTAGAATACAAGTTCATGGTGAGTTTTAGAGAATCTCGTCTCTTTACCAGTGTATAATAATGAAAGTTATTCAAAATACATGTTGTCCTGAAACTGTTATAAACACTTTGGTAAAGAAGGCAATTTACGATATTCCCTTCCAATCCGCCAAACCGGCCCTAGTAACCGCCTTAGCAACAGATTTATGAAAATTAATTTATTTATTGTTTGTATAATTGTTTGTATCATCTTACCTTTTCCTGAGAAAATCAACAAAACAGTTTTACAAATTAAAAACCCATCACACAACTTAAATAACATCTTGGGAACACATCAAGGGCAATATAATATCAAATGGAGCCTTATGTCGCAGACACGCGAGCAGGCCCATTATTTAGACCAGATTACATTTTCACAAGTATAAAAATATAAAGTTTAAGTGGAGAATTCGTGTACCTTTACTCAACTATTTGCTCCCATATTTGTAATATTTTTAAATTATCACTACAGCCAAGTTCAAGTAGCATGGTGATACTTTCCGTTATATTGTACACATTCGGGTGATATTTACAGTCAACGTTACCAGTGGCAGACCAAGTAAGACAAATAATTTACAGTATAACTTAACTATAATGCAGTTTTCTTTAGTATACCTTTCCAGAGTTTGGAGAGATGAAATGTGGAAGGAGGGAAATAAATTGTTTAAATAAATATGAATTCTGTCAAGTCACCCCCCCCCCCCCCCCCCCCCCCCCCCAACATTATGCACTGGCCTTTCCACACGGCGAATGCAATGTCCTGCAAAACGGGGGCGGCTCCGTTCAAGTGTCAAGCTAGGGGAGACTAAATGAAACAGCTCCAATGTTGTTTGAGATGTTTTGGTTTGAGATGTGTTCATTGTACTTGACACAATGAACCCCACGTAGCATTCTTGTGAATGTGCCATCCAGAGATTTTTTATTATTGATAGTAACAATGTGTTGGCAAGCTGTATTTTTCGAGGTGTTTGTTATTATACTGGCTTTGAAATTAATACTCCATATCTCAAGAACCTGTGGCCTAGTGGTTGTAGTCTCGGCTTCCACCTCGAGGTCCCAGGTTCGAATCCGACACCACGCTGATGAGACCCAGTAAGGTCTAAACGCGTACGTGGTTTGGAGAGATATGAGATATTAATTTCAAGAAAAAATTACGCGATTCCTAAATTTGTACACTACCCGGTTAAAAAGTACGCATGTGATGGGATTAGTCCTACAATTGCGCCAATAAAAGATAAGTTATTTTCGGTAAAATAAACTTATCATTCGAGGCTAAGACCCCAAGATCCCTTCCTATAATAAATGTATAATAACAAACACCTCGAAAAATACAGCTTGCCAACACATTGTTACTATCAATAATAAAAAATCAGGGGCTAATAAAATGGCAGCTGGCTTTGAAATTAATACTCCATATCTCAAGAACCTGTGGCAGAGTGGTTGTAGTCTCGGCTTCCACCTCGAGGTCCCAGGTTCGAATCCGACACCACGCTGATGAGACCCAGTAAGGTCGAAACGCGTACGTGGTTTGGAGAGATATGAGATATTAATTTCAAGAAAAAATTACGCGATTCCTAAATTTGTACACTACCCGGTTAAAAAGTACGCATGTGATGGGATTAGTCCTACAATTGCGCCAATAAAAGATAAGTTATTTTCGGTAAAATAAACTTATCATTCGAGGCTAAGACCCCAAGATCCCTTCCTATAATAAATGTATAATAACAAACACCTCGAAAAATACAGCTTGCCAACACATTGTTACTATCAATAATAAAAAATCAGGGGCTAATAAAATGGCAGCTGGCTTTGAAATTAATACTCCATATCTCAAGAACCTGTGGCCTAGTGGTTGTAGTCTCGGCTTCCACCTCGAGGTCCCAGGTTCGAATCCGACACCACGCTGATGAGACCCAGTAAGGTCGAAACGCGTACGTGGTTTGGAGAGATATGAGATATTAATTTCAAGAAAAAATCACGCGATTCCTAAATTTGTACACTACCCGGTTAAAAAGTACGCATGTGATGGGATTAGTCCTACAATTGCGCCAATAAAAGATAAGTTATTTTCGGTAAAATAAACTTATCATTCGAGGCTAAGACCCCAAGATCCCTTCCTATAATAAATGTATCCAGAGATTTGGTGTCCTCAGCAGATAGAGCCCAGCATGGATTCCGATATAAACTGCTGATAAATAATCGACCCTTGAGGTTTCGTTTTATTCTATGAGACTTCCAAATACTGGACAGACTATTCAATGCTGCCAATGCCTTCACCTTACATATCCGAAGGTATTCACCTGACTTCCGGATCAATGATCCCAAGTAGCAGAAGTCATCTATCTACTCAAGCAAACCATGACTTCGCAATCTACTAGTTATTACAGAACAACCATTGTATTCACTATTTAGGAACCGAGAGGTTCATTACTGTAAGAATTGCTCGAGACTGGCTGGCTGGCTGACTGACTGACTGACTGACTGACTGACTGACTGACTGACTGACTGACTGACTGACTGACTGACTGACTGACTGACTGACTGACTGACTGACTGACTGACTGACTGACTGACTGACTGACTGACTGACTGACTGACTGACTGACTGACTGACTGACTGACTGACTGACTGACTGACTGACTGACTGACTGACTGACTGACTGACTGACTGACTGACTGACTGACTGACTGACTGACTGACTGACTGACTGACTGACTGACTGACTGACTGACTGACTGACTGACTGACTGACTGACTGACTGACTGACTGACTGACTGACTGACTGACTGACTGACTGACTGACTGACTGACTGACTGACTGACTGACTGACTGACTGACTGACTGACTGACTGACTGACTGACTGACTGACTGACTGACTGACTGACTGACTGACTGACTGACTGACTGACTGACTGACTGACTGACTGACTGACTGACTGACTGACTGACTGACTGACTGACTGACTGACTGACTGACTGACTGACTGACTGACTGACTGACTGACTGACTGACTGACTGACTGACTGACTGACTGACTGACTGACTGACTGACTGACTGACTGACTGACTGACTGACTGACTGACTGACTGACTGACTGACTGACTGACTGACTGACTGACTGACTGACTGACTGACTGACTGACTGACTGACTGACTGACTGACTGACTGACTGACTGACTGACTGACTGACTGACTGACTGACTGACTGACTGACTGACTGACTGACTGACTGACTGACTGACTGACTGACTGACTGACTGACTGACTGACTGACTGACTGACTGACTGACTGACTGACTGACTGACTGACTGACTGACTGACTGACTGACTGACTGACTGACTGACTGACTGACTGACTGACTGACTGACTGACTGACTGACTGACTGACTGACTGACTGACTGACTGACTGACTGACTGACTGACTGACTGACTGACTGACTGACTGACTGACTGACTGACTGACTGACTGACTGACTGACTGACTGACTGACTGACTGACTGACTGACTGACTGACTGACTGACTGACTGACTGACTGACTGACTGACTGACTGACTGACTGACTGACTGACTGACTGACTGACTGACTGACTGACTGACTGACTGACTGACTGACTGACTGACTGACTGACTGACTGACTGACTGACTGACTGACTGACTGACTGACTGACTGACTGACTGACTGACTGACTGACTGACTGACTGACTGACTGACTGACTGACTGACTGACTGACTGACTGACTGACTGACTGACTGACTGACTGACTGACTGACTGACTGACTGACTGACTGACTGACTGACTGACTGACTGACTGACTGACTGACTGACTGACTGACTGACTGACTGACTGACTGACTGACTGACTGACTGACTGACTGACTGACTGACTGACTGACTGACTGACTGACTGACTGACTGACTGACTGACTGACTGACTGACTGACTGACTGACTGACTGACTGACTGACTGACTGACTGACTGACTGACTGACTGACTGACTGACTGACTGACTGACTGACTGACTGACTGACTGAC
>JAUCBJ010008092.1:0-112314 GCA_032718475.1 Nemertoderma westbladi
TACAGTAACGCTTTCAAATAACGTCCTATTGGATCCTAATAGGATCCTAATAGGAACCTAATAGGAAATAAATAACCTTTAGGAAATCACTTGGAATTTGCCTAATGCAAGTCTACCTAGAGCGGCTAAATATCAAAGCTTAGAAGTGTCTGTCAATCAACCTCCCGGGATAGCTGAAAGTAGTAAAGAGAGCCGCTTTGTCTAGTGGTTGAGTTGTATTTCCCTTCCCCTGACCTATCTTACAACAACGATACTCCCCATAGGCTAATGTTAAATATGCAAAGTACACCTACTGGCTTTAACTCAACATCTGGACACATTAACTACCATACGGTAAAGGTAACGCCGTTTGTGTAAAATAGGCCCGCCAACACGTTGAGTGAGCCTCAACAAGTAGTTGGGCTGCTAAGGCGTAATCTGATTATATTCGGACGTCAAACTTTTAATAATTTTATTTAAATTATTGTGCGAACTTTTTAGATCTGGCGATTTTACCATTTCCATGGTATAATAAATATAATTTATAATTAATATTAATATCAATATGCCAAGAGGATAAGTTTGTTACAAACCGCCACTAAACTCATAAGGGTCTGTTAATTCCTGTAGGATGTTATGTCATTTATTTTTCGTAGTGGTAGCGATACGGATTGTGACATGTTGCGGAATCTGCTTGGAGAGTGTAATGTGCTTTGTGGATGTAGCAAATATAGCATTCAATATTACATACATTTATTTAGTCGCCCAGTTTTACCCCTGTCTAGTTATTAATTAAACTACTGTAATAAATGAAAATAAACTAATATTTATTCTATTAATAATTACACAAACATTACACAAACACAAACTCTTTATTACTCTAAATATGTTCAATAGTAATAAATACAGTGTGTGATCCTACATTTATTTGTAAGTTCAATACGATTTTAAATTATTCCAGAGCCCACCAGCAGCCCACGGACGTTAACTAATGTGCGGATGTGTGTGGATGTCATCTATTAGAGTTTATATTTTAAATATTATTTAGGTCAGAGGCTGGCAATACAAGGTACAGTAGGAGTGTAATCTTCCATCGACAACCATACCTCAATGTAATGAACTGAACACTACGCATACTTTAGGCTGAGTCTACAGTAGTCCATTCTATACAACTTAATGATTGACATGATAGAGAAGAAGTAGACCAGCACAAGCATAGTCTGAGTCAGTCCACCTTCCAGACATCAAAGTAAGCGCCTATTTCCAAGTAAATTCCAAATGAAATCCAAGTCAAATCCTAAGTGCCTCCAAGTCTGGAATTTGGGCTAAATTTCATTTCCAATTAAATCCTAACTCCAATAGTAGTGAATCAGTGACTTGGATCCTAATAGGATCCTATTAGGATCCAATACGACGTTATTTGAAAGCGGTACTGTAATACCGGTGTGGATTTATTTGGCCCTATTGAAGTATATCGTGCCCGGACTATAGTCAAGAGATGGTGTGTCATCTTCGTTTGTATGACTTGTAGAGCTATCCACCTCGATATGGTAAACGATCTCTCCACCAACAGCTTCGTGTTGAGTTTACGACGACAGATCGCTCGCTTCGGAACCAGTAACACGATGAGATCGGATAAGGGAACGAACTTCATTGGCGCCAACAACGAAATTCAAGCTTACGTAAAGGACTGGAACAAAAGACAGGTGGACGATCAGCTAAGGATAACAGCGTCTAGCTGGACCTTCAACGCCGCCGACGCCCCTTGGTGGGGAGGAAGTTGGGAGAGATTGATTAGGAGCGTGAAGACTGCGTTCCACTTTATTGTGCCTTGTCGCGCTTATCTCACCGACGAACTATTGCGGACGTTAATGGAGGAAATCGCCGCCTATCTCAACGAAAGACCGCTTATGCCAGTCTCTTCAAATCCTGATTCCCTGGAAGCGCTAACACCCGCGCACTTTCTACTGAAGAAGCCCGTAGCCATGCTCCACGATCGGAGATCACAGACGGAGACGAGTACTGCCGTCGAACCTGGCAACTTATGCAGTTGCTATCCCGTCGTTTCGCTGACCATTTCGAGAAACATTACCTGCCCACTCTACAACTTCGAACTAAGTGGTTTGCGCAGCAAGAAAACGTCAGCGCTGGAGACATGGTGCTTATTGTGGACCCCGATCTCCCACGTAAGCGATGGCAAACAGGACGTATCATCGAGACTTATATCTCGAGCGATGGTTTGGTGCGATCAGTAGAGCTCGTCGTCATGCGGCGGAACTTTAAGAAACCAGGGATAGTCTTTGAGACTCAACAGCTCAATCGCCCAGTGGGTCGTTTATGTTTACTGGAAAGAGACAGAGAGCTCTCCGGAAACTATGGAAGGCAAGAAACTCTTCCCACGACCACTTCCCTAATCCAACCGACATCTAGGGACTCCCCAACTTAATATCGTTCGGAGTGGGCGTGTGACTCTATTATTTTATATTATTTTATTATTTTTACATTTATGTATGTATTACTATGTAATTTTATTATAATCGTTTTATTTAATTTAGTAGAATATTATTTAGCGATTATTTTGTAGAATAGTGCAATATATTCGTGTTTATTACGTACGTAATTACTTATATTATATTTAGTGAGACGGCGAAGAAATAATTATTTTTTCTCTTTCCTTACTGTCCGTATTATATTATAAATACGTAACTACAGTAAGATGAAATGTCCGTACTTATTAAAGTACAATAAAGCCACTACTATATTTAAGTATTATTGGTAGGCAGAGTATTAGGAATGCAAAGTTCAGATCCTCGTGTCTCGGCTAAACCAAGCTCTGGGTAGACCTTGGAAACGACTTGCCTCTTCACACTGACATTGCTTCGTGCGATATTGCTCTCATACCGTATATTAAATAATACATATAGTAGCGTGATGTCCCTTTAACAGTAGCGTATAACGCAAAATAAATCTGTTAAACCCTTTGACCATCTGTAATTCTAGTCGATTAAGATATCGCGGCACCCACCGATATACTTGAAAGACAAATTCTAGAATCAGTGGTTAACGTCCCCAGACAAGTTCTGGAATAAATCGGTGCCCATCTCAAATATTAATTAGTTAATATTTACAAATCAAATAAGTCAAAATCTGTAAAATTCAGATCCTTCAACGATTCTAGTCAATTAAGATATCGTAGCATTTACCGATATTCTTAAAGAGACAATTTTCTTAGAATTAAGGATCTTGTGTTCCTAGACATGTTCTAGAATCAAAATATGCCCATTTAATTATCAAATAATAAAATTTCAGGGAATAAATTTAAATTCATGTCTTTTAATGAATTTAATAAATTGCCATTTTACGCAATTTATAAAGTTCCCAAAATTCCATTAATTAATAGATCAAGGGAGCGGAGATTTATATTATTATGCGTGTGCGTGTACGAAAGTCTCCCAAACATAGTTAATAGCCGATAAAATTCTTAAAGTCATGTATAAAACAGAACATTGACTATTAAAGAATACTATTAAATAACATCCCAGATCTGTATGCATTGGAATCACCCTAATTCTACCGCTAGCTTTGCATAATGTCACCATAGCAACAACCACGCTAGAATTAGAATTGAGTTAACGAACAATAGAAAGCTTGTCCCATAGAATAGCATAGGGAATAAATAGCGCACTGCTAGTATCCAAGGATACATAATAATACAGTGACATTCTGGAAGGCATTGACTAACGGACAAATGGCCCGAATGTGCGTACTTGTGACCAGTTGTGTGGTATTTGTGAGTTTATAGGTGAATGTTACTGCTAAAGTGTGTTTACAGTAGTTAGTCGCAATCGTAAAATAACCTAACTCTCCAAGGAATACCTGAAGTACATCTAAGCCTTTGGGACGGACAGTGGAGTGACTTGTGCCGGTTATCGTTGTCGTTGTACGGCTACGTCGTTGGCGAAAGTACAGCTACAGCGGTACATCGGCGCTGAGAATCTCTTACTGTCCGGGGGCAAGGGAGAAATAGGCAGCGACGCCCGCTCGCCTAACGATATATAAACTCATTATAATATTGGTGAACTTGTATAGCAGATATGACTGAATTAATAGAAGATGATCTTGGTATCAGGGAGAGATATACTCTACCTTTACAAGCGTTTGTCGATAGCTTAATACGCGGCGACGCTGATCCAACTACTACGGAGGACGATGGTCGTTATATCGAACCGCCAATGTCCCAGGAGCAACTTACGCGTGAATTGGATTATAGAAAGTTCACTGCTCGCTACACTCATCGTAATGGTACGTATATGGACTTCTTGACCACTGGTCATCCTATTGATTTACACGACACCGACGATGTAGACACCGAAAGGGAAATGGTTTTGTTTAAATATCATACACAGCGGAGTCGAAACGATAAATCAAGAATGGAACACGAGAACTCTATTCGAAATCAGCTCGAAAGAAAGAACGTGGAAGAAGGCTTGTAAAGACAAATATAGATTGGGGATATAAATCTTATGTAGAACCACTGAGGCAAACATATCTTTGAACTGGTGTTTACCTCATCGCACTGGGGATAAATTCAGTTGGAGATAGTCCTCGAATGTAACAATCCTCCTACTGAGATCGTATTTCGGAATACTTCTGAATACGACCTAGGTCTCCCCCTGCTCTCTACCACTACCATCAATGTCACTGTCGGAAAACATATTGGGCATACAACAGGAATATGGAGAACATTCCATACCCTTTCGTGGATACTCAGCTGATTGCTCCTTGGGCCGAAGGCCGAGGTTTCTTTCGCACTATGTATGCCAATACACCCAGCAGCATTACTAAAGTACAACGGACATCCATCGGACATCTTGCCTTTCAAGAATATGGTTGGAATTTCAAAGTTGGAAATCCTATAAATTACCAGCAAATATATGGAGATCATTACTCCCGTTTATATTTTGATGGACCATTAACTGCGCCTGGTGCCGTATATAGCTTTATGAGTGTTCCCCTTCGCCCTTCCTTAGCTATATACACGATCTTTGAAAACGCAGCACTTGCCGGTTGGCTAGCCGATGTGTGCAGTCGTACCATACGCGCTCACCCGTTAATACTTGGAACTAAACTCGCCAAGTTAGACGAACACAATAAGTTCATACGTTTCGAATGTTTCCGGCGCTTTCTGACTCCGTTCCGTAACGTCGATAGTCAGTTCAAAGATCGCGCGCTGACCAAGCTCAGTCTTAGAGACTCAGCTGCGGAGAAACTGAGTAGCGCTGGATTTGCCGTATTTCAAGACGTTTGTATACAGAACTCACATTCATCTGTTATACAAAGACCCCGAATACCTACAGGTTATTCTGTCGTGGAAATACAGACAGTGGGTCCACTTACGGAAACCGACGCACCCACTTCGTCTATGCAGCTGGAGGATGAACCAGTATGCTTGGAATCCGAAGCGATTCAACCTACGGCTTCTCGGAGCAGTGACAATGATTATGTCATAGAGTGGTATCAAGGCCCACAGCGTCTCACAGCGTACGATTATCGACACGCCAACTACGTTTCCCGAAAACGTTGTCGATTATGCGCATCGAGAGACCACTTCACTCCTCTCGACTCGAGCGTACCTTGTTCCTATTTCCTCGAACAACCGATGATGGAAATATATTGTGCTTATTGCCGGCTTAATAACTCTCATATATTTGCCGTCTGCCCACAATTTATGACTCAATGTCACTACTGCCAACTTAAAGGACACGAAAGTTACAACTGTCCCTTTAATCGCGATTTAGAGAGCGTAGACGAGATGATCACCCTGCGATACATCCGAGCTTGGGAAGCGAACGCCGATTTACATTGCGAATCCCGACATCGCTATTACCCTGGACGAGCTTACGAGGGAGTTTACGCGTTCCATCCTTATCTATTCGCGTCGATTGAACAGAAAACACGCGTACCAAGTTACGAGTTAATGAAGCGTGTTGGCGAGTGTATTTCCACCAAGTTTGTCAGGAAATACCTGAGAAACGTTAACCCTAATGATATAACCACATATCACCTGATCAATTTTATCCGTCAGGACCCTGAGTATGGCGACATTTTCGTGAACTCGCATCCTGAACTCCAGGAAGTATCTCGGCGCCCATATGAATACCGAACCCGAGAACGCGAGCTGGAGAGAACCATTAAACCGAGAAAGTTCCTCACCACTCACGGTCCACCCACCGCTAGTGTCCAGACGACCCGTCAAGGACCCGTAGGAGCTGCTGTCCTGAGACGCGCTCTAAAGGCCGTTAGACCTCACTCCACTGAGGTTGATATTAATCAACCAGGTACCTCGACCGGCGGGTATACCGATCGTAACCCTGCACCTTCTGATGCAATTATATTGCACCCTTCGCCTAGGAGCTACAGCCCACCTCGTAAAGTGGCTCGCCCCAAAGAGAAAAGGACTCTTGCTAGCCTCAAGAAACTGCGTAAACGCCGTCCGCGCAAGAAAGACTAACTGTTTAGAGTATTTTTATATTTTAGAAACTGTGATTTTGTATATTTTATAGACTTAAATCCCATTTTCTGGGAGCGGTGTAAAAGCTTTTGTGGGATAACTGATTCGTTTGCCTTGTTGGCCAGTTCCCCCCCAGTCGCTAAGAATACTCTCAAAGTGATCTACAGCTAAAAATAGTGCAAGTTACCAGCTTATTGGCTGATTTGCTGTACGCAGGCATCTGGGCTCTGTTTAATCGGCCAACAAGCCTAGGGAGGTTGCGTCATAGCCTTGTTTTGTATCTCCCAATAGAATTTGAGTTATCCTTGATGTTGACCTATCACAGAGTACTGAACTGAAAATTTCCTATCTCACTGCTCTTTCTCTGTGTTGAACGGGAGCTTCGTGGAATAAGGGAGTTGGTATCCTCGTATAGAGCAGTAGTCACGAGTTTTTCAAAGCCACGAAAGAACGGCTTTTTAGTGTTTTATGTTTTATGCTTTTTAGCTCAACACTAGTAGGTTTAATTACAAGGACATATATCCTTTAACTGGCTGCAATTACGCATCAAACAACCTGGCTTTAAACTCTGTAAATATCAAAACAAACTGGCACGATTGATCTGTGAATACTGCATACTGCTATTTGTTGTCGGTTATTCATTATATTTGTTGATGAATTATTATATTGGAATAACGAGAAATAACCCCGACACCCAATATTCTTGATATACCGAAGGTAAGAGAGAAAGGTTACCAATAACGATTGTGACTTATGTTAAAGTGGTTTGAAGTGAATCTAATGTTATTTGATAGACCCTACATGAGTCAGTCTGTGTTCCTTTTATATGTGATTAAAATCAGTGAAGATTGGCAGATTAGTGTGCAGTATTGTGCAGCATTGCGTATGAGCGAGTCTGTTAAAGAAGCAATTCCTAAAGAATGCGCCATATATGTGAATTATAATTAAGCCATATCGTTGTGAGTAGTTTAAGTCATAACTCTGTTTATATAGATAAAGCGCCACGTCCTAAAGGAACTGTTAATATTCCCGAAGGTGAATAATATTGTCAGAGATTATATAATACTGTCAGTCGAATAATACATTAAGCTTACATAGCAATAAAATTAAACCGTCGAACCCAATCTCCCGGGAATATCCAGCGGGTGAATGGTCGCGCACGGATTGGTTTCGACTAGTGTAGTGAATCAAATACTTGTCATAGGCTAAAAAGCGATTTAATATCTAGAAGACATCTTAATTTGGCGGGTTAAACTGCCAAAGGTCTGAAAGCGTGAACACATTGTCTTTATATGTGAACATTGAGGGTAGTACCCTTATGTGTCACATAGGAGCGGGATTTGTAGGTATAAGAAATGGAATTCTACTTGGAACTCACAATATTGAGACATTTTCGAAATTTTAGACAATCCATTTGGATTTGAAAAATTTTTAAATTTTCTCCAGTGAATAGATTTCAGGGTACAGTCGGGTGGAACTTAAAATTAGAGAAACAAGAAGAGGAAGACTTGCGAGCCTTTCTTAAAAATTTTAATTAAATTTTACACGGTCTTGTTTCAATAAGTTACGTCAATAAATAGACTCCCCTATATTTATTACTAATTCTTGATTGCTTATTTTCTGATAATAGTTTGGGATCAAAAGGTGAGTATTTTAGACTCACAGCCAGTTTAGCCCAAATTCGTTTTTATTTCGGCAAAAATTTTAGATAAGAAGCAGCGTGTCATTAAAGAAACCCTAGATCTTAGGCTATGGGTAGGAGGTTAGAGCGTTGTCGAGCCCAAAGGGCAGACGAAACTCTCACGTCTCCTCACAACTAACTACAAACTCTGTTGTATTCCCTCTAGTAGTAATGATTATATAACTATACCCCTAATTATGGAGAAAGGGATACAAGGAGAGCCGAGATGGGGATATGATATCCAAGAGGAGGCAGCAGCGCCATTCGAAAGATTTGGAGCCAAGGACTACACTATATTTGGAATAAAGGAATTATCGGAAAGTACAGCGAAACTCGCGAGAACTAAATATGACTCAAATGTATTAAAGAGAAGACAAAATGCATTAAACGAAAGAATCGAAAGTTTGCGCAAAACCTTCAATGAACTTTACCCGTACGACGCCTTGTGTGATACGGGAGACATTAGCGAAGACCCCGATACTGAAATTAGTCGTTTGTATCATACCATGCAATACCTAAAGGCGCACGAACCTATGCCCGCGGTAAGAGATGAATTTGATGGAATGCATCTTTACAGACGAACTCGAGGGGACGATAGAGAAACAAAGGAAGCATTTTCAGTTTATAAACTTTATTATCAATGCGGTTCTTGTATGCGTGAACAACGAAATGCGATTCCGATGCGTTTGAATAAGGAAAATCCCGAACCGATATTGGCGAGGTGTTCGAACCATCAACAACTACGCTACCAGGAAGGAGGGTATCCTTTATCAAATCCATATCATTCGTTTGCTATGACCGGACCAAAGGCGGGAGAAACTGTCGTTTACCCACCTAAGGTTGTTGAACCCGATGCATTTGAACTTACGCTGGACGAGGCGAATCAGTCAACCCGCAAAAGAAAGAAGCTCTTAGCCTATACAGAGCCTACAAGGCTTTCGAGAAAGGTGAGATGGAAGAATGGGGCGGAAGACTCGCGAGCCTACCTTACCATTGGACGTCACACGATCAAACGCCAGCTAAGGAGATGACACCGGAAATTTTCGAAAGTATAAATTTTGCCCAAAATGTTCAATCGTATCACATATGGTGAATTTGATCGGTTTCGAACGGAAAAGCGGAACAAAGGAGCTTGGTTAACCGTTGCATGGGCGTACCGAGCCGCGTTTTACCACAAACGTATACGAGCGAGCGTATTCGAGGAAGAGGAGGTCCTAGAGGCGACGAATATACCAGCCACCCCGGTTGCGCCGTCTGCACGTCACCCTCGGGAGGACGGACAGGGTAGGATCATACGGGTCCAGAAAGTGGGCCAACAGTTAAAGAAGTCTATTAATATAGAAGAACGCAAGGGAGTCGAGCCGACCATTCGAATTACTCGGGATACGGTATCGCTTCCTAGAGAACCAACAGGAGGATCGGGACATACACCAGCTGATCAAAAGGGGGCGCAAGCTGCTCTTGGGTCTGCGTCGTCCGCTTCCCGCGCGTTCCCAGACGTTCTACCAACTGTAGTGACAACTGATCGGTCACGAGGAATCGGTCGAGGTTTTGGGATGCCAAATAGACAAATTTGCGAGGAAATGGTCGCACCGTCTCTCAACGTCCAAACGAAACCAGTGACTAGCCCCACAAGTCCCATATCGCGAGCAAAGTCACCTGTGCGCAGTTTTCGAGGACGCGGCAGGGCTGGATCAACTAAGCGATAAAAAGGAGGGCAAGGGTGGACGGAAAACTCGTGAGCCTTTCTTATGATTTTGTGATTTATTTGAATTTATATTTATATTTGTGTTTATTCCGAACTTAAGCAATTTGTATTGTTCCGAATTTACGAAATTTAGAAAGTTTATATTTAGAAGGAACTTATATTTGAAAGATTTATGTTTCATATTTGAGATGCAAAGGAGTTTATATTATTCTAAACTTATGCAGTTTATATTTATATTTAGTAAAGATTTATATTTAGTAAGAATTTATATTTTATATTTGTGATTATTCCGAACTTATGCAATTTATATTGTTCCGAATACTATGCAATTTATATCTTATAAGCAGTATTTGTATTTACAGTGAAATAGAAAGTAAGAGTAGATGGAAGACTCATTTTCATTTATTTGTATTTGTAATTATTTGAATTTATGCAATATTGAGATGCAATAGATTTATATTGGTGAATTTAATTTAGATTGTATTGTACTTACTCAGTAAAGCCTTAACTACGTAAAGTTTGAATTTGTAATTATTTTGTATCGAATCATTATGTAGAAAGGAAGTATTGTTTGAAATTTAATTGTAAATATGTAAGTACGCCCTAAGTATTCTATAGTTTGATTGATTATTGGTGAAAACCGTATATTTTATGCACGATAATATCCTGTTTTCATGGAGCGGTATAGAATTATATTCCCTAAATGCCGTGGATTTTCAAAATTTTATTTTATTTCGAATTAACTTTGTAAAAGATTACTTTGAGTCCTCATTTGTGTTTGTTCTATCATTTGTACGCCTATTGGTCAAGTGGTTCAGTAGCTCAGTCGGTAGAGCGTTGGAAATTATATGTGTAGTAGGTATTGAGTTCGAATCCTAGTAAGTGCGAATTATTTTTTGTGCAGAATTTCAACTCATTTAAATTAACCGCTACATTGCATTGCATTTATCTGTACCTAGATTAACCAATGAGACTGTAGTTATTTGATTGTAACCAATGTCGTGCAAGTTATATATTAGCTGGACCAATAGCTATCTTTAAAACCCAGTTAGAACCTATAGAACAATCGATAATTTTCTCGATTGATTGCAGCACAAATTTGGTATATAAAGGTGCGATTTGTTCATTAGTTATTCATTGCAATTCATATTATATTCGTATCTCTGAGTTATATGATATTTTGTTTATTCTGTCATTAGTTCTCAGATTACATTTTGTATTATTATCTGCAATAAATTCAGAAATACCGCTATCTGCTTTTCTTTTCACCATGATTCACTACGGTGAACAACCTTAGGAACAGGATGGCCGGCTAGAGATCGGGCCGCAGCAATGAACGGGAACATCAAAGGAATGTAGACAGGAGACAACCCGCAATACCACCTCAGTTATTCGCCCATCGCCTGAAAGGTTAGACAGCGTTCGACGCCTTGCTACCTAAGCGTAAGACCAAAGATCAAAAGGTAGAAGTAGTGACACGCTGTGAGCCTAAAATTACATCTTAGGGACTGTACTGTCTTAATTCAGGAAAAAACCGCAGTAGACCTTCACATTCCTACGGGGGAGAGGAGAGAGAGAGCAGGCAGATACTAGTACGCAGATAGGACGTAGGCACACCGGTATGAAGCATACAAATTGGTAGAGTGCAGCAAACTGTACGCCTAACTCTTGCTAAGTACAGGTGCGTGTGCGACTATTTGTAGTACCACAGTGTCCATTGCATTAGAACTTGTAGGCTAGGGGGGTTGCTGTGTTTTCACCTGAATTGGGATTGTACCGTTCAGGCGGTAGGGCAGTTTACAACTAGGCGCAAATAAATTGAGGCTATTAGGGATACAAGCTGGCAAGCCTGGAAGGTTCACGGTCCTCCTACTTAATCAGTACAATAATAATACGTTTTCGTTCGGGTAGGCCTATGTTTCCTTTTCACTTGTTCCCATCGTAGGCGACCTCATGCTCCTGTGCTCATCCCACCACGACCACGACCACCAGTTACGAGTTGGGTAGGCGTCTACCGGCAACCGGTAAGTAATTACGCGCCACACGACGTCATCCCGCCATCCGCCAACATTTATACCGGTACGGTAAGCCTACCACCTACCGGCTGGCTACCATCGCACCGTAGGTCTACCGCCTACGCCTACCGGTCAACCGGTAACGGTAGGCTACCGCGTACCGGTACAGCGGTACTCAAAGTCGTACCGGTATTGTCGTAATTGACAAATGCAGGATTAAACCGTAACCCGTTCCAGTACCGGTACCATATGCATCTGAACGACTGGACGGTTAATCTCATAGCATAGCTGCATAGGCCTACTGGTAGTCAGTGCGAAGTCGCCTGCGAACATGGCGAAATATTATATTTACTGCTAGGGCTAGGCTAGGACCTACTGCTGTACTGACCTATGACAGTATGAAGATAGGCAGATAGGCCTACAGTGGTCAGGTAGTACCGGTCCGGTATGCCTACTACAGGCAGACAATCAGACAGTACTAGCAGTGCTAATTAAATACCTTAATTAAATCTTCAATTAGGTCATAATGTAGGTCCAAATTTAAAAATCGGCCTCCGTTAATCGATTTACAAATAATTCAGGTACCTCCATGCCAAATATCAGAATCATTCATTGCGTTCCCTATGACAAGATAGCTTTTTCCTAAACCATGCGAAAACACGCAAATATAGCGCTCACATCGCACAAATACCATCTCGACACCCAATTTTTTGTATGAGCCTTCGCCATCCCTATATCTAACTTTTGTCCAAATTTTGTTTCGATTGATTAATAAATAACTGAGATATCGCTCTGGACACACACACACACACACATACGGGTGAAAGGTGTAAATCGGGGACATCCCTTTGTTACAAACAAACCGAGACCACCTTTCAAATTCATTATTTTTGACAATATACTTTTGAAAATATTATATTCTTGATCGTTATAAAATTTCCTATCTACCCTATATCCTTTGATTGACCCAATCACAGTTTTTCCAAACACGCACTTCACCTTAAAACCGGGGACTCACCACATTGGAGAGAATACACAGATGTGTATAATTGTGTTTAATCTTGGTATGATATAAACAATACAAAACGGGACATTTGACATTCGACAGGCATATTTCATTACTCAAATAAGATATCCATCCCTGAATATTACCAAAGCCTCATTACTATTATTCAGCATGATCTTGAAAATATTATTTACATTATTCTCATAATTTAAAGCTATGATTGCAGTTTTTCTGCAAACCCGCGGGTGTACATACAATTCGGGGACATATTGTATTTCGTTCAATGATTCACCCAGATAGTGGCGGATATTGACCGCAACGCCTTCTTGAGCTGGAGCTGGAGCTATGGTATAGTTATTTTGATGCTAGTTTTAGCAGGTCTGGATAACTTTGCTCCCATCCATATTTTGCCAGTGTGCCTTTTGGCTGATATTTATTATGATACCGAAAACATTTATTTCATTTGTAATTGCAGCAATACGCCTTTTTGAGTGCTGGTATTCTGTATTTCAATGCGTGTTGTAGCAGCTTTGGATAAGATTCGCTACCCTCCATATTTTACCGGCGTGTCTTTTAATTAATAATATGATATCGGTTTAATTATTCACATCTAGATGTTTTACACCAAATAAGTTTATAAATAGCTTTATAAAATAGTTTATAAATAATAAATACCACCTTTTCCTGTTAGTTGCCAGTACATAGTCTGATGCAGACCGGTAGGTCGAAAACGTTTACTATTGTATCTTTATCTAATATAATATAACCAGCTAAAGACCCTCAATACTTTATTATTTTTTCTATCATCTTTACACTATGCTGCCGCTGGTGAATGCCTACCACTTCATTCGTTCGTTTACCTATAAACTAGAAAGACTGCTTCTGTTTGGTCGTCCAATGGAAAGATACAAGTAGTAATGTACTAATGTACAATAATACTAATTTCTACTATAATAATAAAAAATAGATTTAAAAAATAAGTAGAGAGGTTAGAGAATATTTAATGGATCTCATTGTTAGCTATCTATATTTATTTTCGGGCGTGTAGCAGTTTGTTAACGAAGGGCTATTTTAATTTAGAGTGTTGCTAAAGACTAACCCTCGCGTAAAAACCTGGCTCTTTCCAGAGTGTAGGGAATTTTAGATTCTTTTGCTATTTATACTAAATTAGAATTTAATTAGAAAATTAGAATTACATTAGAATTTTAGATTCTATTACACCAATGTACTACTCATTAAAGATCTGACAATAGGCCTACGACCTTTTTTAACGTTAATATATTTTATTAAAATTAATATACGTCATAATTTAACAATGATCAGTGATAATCATCCCTGATTCATTATTTAGTACATAAGTAAATTGTCTAACTGACCTTCCGATAATTATGCATTTATATTTTATGTTAAATTTTATTTTTTTGAAAATTACTTTTTGGTTCCTAGTCAGAATCATTACATTGTACCAGTAAGCCTACTGGCCGTACTGTAGGGAAAATGGTTCAATTCAATCTGCGACAATTCCATCGTTATGATCGTTCGGACAATTCCCCATCGAATCTCATAGAAGAAGCTTTATCTAAATTTTTGGAGACAACAAAAATAAACAAACAGTCGGCCGAAACTGGAGGTGACCCAAATGCTCCTCTTTCGATAGCTGCTAACCGAAGGTTGGGCTAATCCTACCCCAAGATATGATCCCAGTTATTCAACTATAGTAGTACCGGTTCTCGTTTTATCGACCCCATGTGATGAAAGGCTGATGAGTGGGATGACCCTGGACGCGAACTTAGATTACCGGGACTACCAAGAGATTACAAGCCCGGTGGCCGGTGCTCAACGAACTGAGCACTACTACCTACTACCTCTCCTACTATCCAGCGCTATCTAAGAGGGGAGGATGGAAATAGTGAGTATTATATTTCTATATATTATATTATACATACAATATTGCAATGTTCTAGAGTTAATATACCGGTACGGAAATAATAACCAGAAGCGAATAAAACTGAATAATCACTGATGCCGTTCCAGATGATAATTATTTAATTAATAAATATTTATTTATATTATACTTTTTTTTCAGCCTCGTGTCTTGATGAAGGGTATGAAGCAGCAGACGAGTGTAGCAGTAGTGACAGGTAATGCTGCACTATTTGGAGTCGTATGCTTTGGGTCTGGATTTAGTGACAGATATGTAATTTACCTGGACTTTCCCGCTGCTGCTTTAGATCTAATAGATTCGCGAATGGATGACAATGAATCCTTAATCACAGTTACTGCAAAACCTAATTCCACAGCATTTCACAAAGCTTTACAATATGGCGAAACATCGTTATTTATATTAGTTTATTTGTTTTTGTAGGAAACCGATCTGATGGGTGAGAATCAATGATTCGTTTACTCAAGGTCATTTTCCTAAATTTTATTAGATCCTTCAACAAAGGTTATACAGGACATATACACGTTCGTGGGGCCTTCGCGCAGCATGAGAGCCTATATTAGAAAGTACATTATACTAATCTCTATTCGATATACGAAAACCGTCTATCCCAAAACCTATATGAGTGAAGGCGAGGCAATCAGTTTGTGATAAACAAGTTGTAAAAACAGATGAATAACTATGCAAAGTCTTGAAACTGTGAGAGTAACTGCTGATTTATGGCAGATGGATAATCGTATACATTGTAAACTCGTTGCGTTCGTTCGTTTTTTACCAAACTTGCGATTCTTTCTAAACTTTTGCCGGACTACATATTACGGATCAAGTTTTGTTGAATTTTATCAAGGAATAACCGAGTTATTAGCGATCAAAAATTTACTACGACGACGACAGACATCTCGTTAATGGCACCCATATGCTAAGGCTTCGCTCACTTCGTGGCTCGCCCCACATACAATAGGCGTAATAATTTTTATCACGGTATTATTATTATACTATTCTCTTTCATTGCTTTCTGAAGATAAATTTAAGTGAAACTGAAATCCAAAACGGAAATTATTAATTATTAAATTTAATTGAAATTGAAATTTGAAATTATTTTTCGCAACCTCAAGGGTATATTTAGTTTAGCACAGGTCGCTAGTCGTCAGGTTGTCCATGATACTAAACATGTACATGTAATGTGTATAAATGTGTACATGCAAATCGAGGACATTGCATTTCATTCAATGCATTCACTAAAAGTAGCAGTGCGCCTTCCTGTGTGCTGGAACTACTGTATGATATATTTCAATGCTTGTTGTAGGTTTGGATAACATTTGCTCCCCTCCATATTTTGCCAGCGTGCCTCTTCATTAGTAATAATTATGACTTCGAAAAAATTATTAACATTTGTCAAAATTTAAGCCTACTATTTCATTTTTACTGTAAACCCGCGCGTGCACATACAATCCGGGGACATATTGGATTTCATTGGCTCTTTCAAGCAATAAATATCTTCCTTACATTAGAAAATAGGGGGAGGCCATTGATGACGAACATTCTAGAACAATAGTTTTATAGCCAATCAACAGCGACTAACCTTTAATTTTAATAAATAAATTAAACAATAAATTTTAATTATGAAATCGACTATATGCTAAATATTATTATGCTCGTCGGTATCATCTATTATAACTTACATAAGGTGTACAGTATTCCATTTAATATATAATTCAGTACAGCCCTGACGGGGATTAAGAACAATGCCGAAAAGGAGATAAGAAGAAAAGATGATTAAGGTAAGATTATGTTTATTTTTTTAGAAACAAAATATATTTATATCAAGTATTGTGGCTGCTTGTTTGCTACGATATATATTTAAATAACGAGTTTAAATTGTTGTCGAGGCTGTACTGATTAATGTAATATAGAAAATGAGTATAGATAAATAATTTCGTAATAATTAATGTGAAGTTAACATTAAAATCTATGATGTTTACATTTTACCAAATGATTAATAATCATAATTAATTATGTCCTCCGTCATTTTTCAACCGATTTTCTTCATTTTTGGCTCATTCGAACGAGCTTTGGAAGCTCTTTAGCAGTTTAATCTTATGGAATTTTAATAAATATTATCATTTTTTGTAATTAGCCAATTTTAATTGAAAATATGATTAATTAAATTAATTAATTAAAATAAAAATAGCTAATTAAAAATTCTATAAGATAATTTTTGTAGAGTCCATGACGCTGAGTCCAAAAAACTTGGTTTCAAGGAACCAAGATTGAGGGATTAGGGGCAATTTTAGTGAATCTTTAATTCCACTGCCAGCCGCTAGGAAGAGGCTATAAATTTTCAAATTTTCCTATAGAGGCTATTTGACCTTCCACAAAGTGGTTCGCCATGACAAAATAGCAACATTATCATTTACCACTAATTGACAGCCATTTTAAAAAAAGGTTCATGGGGGGTACCCCCACCCCATGATCCTTAATTTAGCAATGTAAGAAATTGATTAATCAACACATGTTAAGTGTTAGCCTACTTTGCACACAAGTAAATACTGTATAAATATTGCAAAATATATAATATATATTATTAAAACATAAATAGAATTGAAATAAACATAAATTAAAAATATATATTAATAAAATATAATATTAAATATATAATATTAATATTAAAATAATATAGTATATAGTATATTATTTTCAAATATTATAGTAATTTTTATTATAATAACTAGGTCTACTACATATTAATAATTACAGGTGATGTGGAAATTGGAACAACAGACTCGGAAGATGAGGAGCCGGCAAAGGAATCATCACCATTAATCCAAAATCGCAAACCAACTAAATCAACGCCATTACCATCAAAGAAAGGTAATAAATATTCTTAAAATTCTTAAGAGTAAAAATTCTTAAGATTCAATCAATTGTAAATGAATCTTTAAATTTATCAACATAATAAATTAATCGCGTCATTAATCAAAGCGTAGTCGTGGACGACCGGCCATAACATATATAGATCAACTTGAAAGGGATACTGAACTTGGGAGAAACGAAATTGCTACAACTATGGAGAATCGGGAAGTCTGGAAGGATCTCATTTCCACTGTCCGAGTTCGCTCGACCTAGTAGTTGTACAGTAGTAAATTAATCGCTGCTGAATTAATTAATTAAATAATTTTAATTAATAAACTACATAAAATAGTAAAATATGTATTATGTAGATTAATATTTAAAAAAAATAAAAATAAATTTTAAATACATAACAGACTGTTTACTACAACCCTGTAGGGTCAATATAATAAATCACCTGCTCTAACAATGTAGCGTCATTACAATAACGTAATTTTCCTTGCAGTGGAAGTGCGAAAGAAATTGGAAAGCAAAGATGTTGTACGAAAACCGTGGAGTTTGGCGGAGAAAGAACTAGTGAAAGAACTTAACCACGGAAATAAACTTCCGGTAAAGGCTGAGATATTACAACTGAAAGATAAATATCCTGAGCTAGGAAGCCGATCATGGAGGAACATAAAAGATTTCTGCCGTAATAAACAACGAAACAAACTCAAATTTAACTGAAATTGATCGTCTCGATTCCCGTCAAGGAAGTTTTAACTACATTAATAACTGACATTATTTTAATGAAAATATATTAACTGGCATTATTGTAGTAGTACTGTATAATAGTGTATATTCCATAAATTTGGATACCCGTCGGGAAGGTCTAACTAAGAATAATAACTGATATTATTTTAAGGACAATATTTTAACTGGTATTATTGTAGTTGTAGTAGTATATTCCATAAATTTTGTTTCCCGTATAGGAAGGTTCAACAAATATTAATTTGAGTTTAGTATAAGAATAAGTTTAGTACATTACATTAGTAGTATTTCAGCTATCCATAAATATTTTTAGTCAGATATTTTTGGTTCTGTCACCCTCATTTATAGTCAAATACAAAACGGGGACATATTTGTCAACCACCACAGAGTGTTATAACGGGGACATTTTATACACAAAAGTAACACAAACAATATCCGCAAGTTTAACACAAACTGTGGACATGAAGCTATTCAACTGAAAATTTGGAAATATATAAAATAAAACCCGCTGAATCGATTTTAGCTGTAAAACAGACCGGGGACGTCCCCGTTTTGCAGTATGTCCCCGGTATGTGGGTCAAATTTATGATGTGTGTCCCCTATTTACACGAGTCACCCACACACACACACACACACACACACACACTAACACACACACACACACACATTACGGTAATAATGGTCACCTATGTCAAGGACCGTGAACCAATACTAACATCTACCGTGTCCCCGCCAACGTCTTAATAGGAAGTTACCCAGCCTACCTAGGTGACTAAAATTCTAGATAGGACGCCAGGCTAGCTATTAGTAACAGTACGCCTACAGTAGTAAACTAACACATTTCTTCTTAGTATTAGGGGCCTGGTAAATTAAAATTGCCGAATTCTGGGCGTAGCATTAACCTTATGCCTGAATTTGAGTCCTGGAAATACGCAAGAGGGGAAGGAACCTTATCATTCGTGAGTATTGGACCTACAAGTTACAAAATTAGAATATTCGTAAAATGCACACCGTACCCAGTAATTATATATGTGAAGGAGCAAAACTGCTTTTGACCGTTCAGAATTAACACACGCGCGTTAGAAATTATTTACACCTCAAAATATATAAAATTAACTTTTGTCCGTACTGTGCTTTGCCCGCTAGTTAGACATCTCCAAATCTCTGCCTCTGTACCTAGCTAGCGTCTCTTCGCCCAACCATATAAATCACACCGCGGCAAAGTATACGAGCCTCTTAGTCCGTCAGTGAGTCAGCCTGATTTTAGGATTCGCTGCGCGGGATTTTGTTTTATCGAAGTTTGTCTGCTCGTAGACTGTTTTCTGCCTCACCGGTTATAAGAGATCGATACTGCAATATATTCGCTTACTTAGAGTTTACTGTTTTGGTGAGAAGGTCGGATTTATGATTTGATTCACAAACTTTACAGTAGGATATTGCAGGTATTGTTACCGTCTCTTCGAATAGTAATTCATAAGAAATATATACAGCTGTACAGCAGGGAACTGACAGACAGATAGTAAAATATATCACAGGTAGGTGTATAAGGTGCAATAGGTATATAATGCCTCTGCCTATACTGCTATATCTGTCCCAGAGAAGTACCAGACTAGATAACCAGTCGGCATAGTTGTGCTGCTCGAACCCCCAGACTAGTTAACGTGCTGCTCGACGTCCCAGACTAGGTAAACAGCCAGTTTAGTTGTTCATGTGCTGCTCGAAGCCCCAGACTAGTTAACCAGTCAGCTCAGTTGTTCACGTGCTGCTCGAAGCTCCAGACTAGTTAACCAGTCAGTTTAGTTGTTCACGTGCTGCTCGAACCCCCAGACTAGTTAACGTGCTGGATTATTTATTCACGTGCTGCTCGAAGTCCCAGAATAGATAAATCAACAACAATAACGGATGAGTGAGTTAAACCGATAAGAAATAATTTATTATGATTCAATGAATTACATTAGTTGATTAGTCTTACTCTATTCATGAATTCAATGTTAAAACAGATTTGAATTTACCGCCAAAATATAGGTGGTAGATCTGATCTGCCACCCTTCAGCCCTTTCCAGTACAAATTACATGTCTTTTAATAATTTGAATTTACCGCGCTATGGAACAGGGTGGCACCTTTTAGGGACTTATGGCTGAATTAAATTTCATTGAGATTGGGAAACTTATCGAGACTGAGGAACGCGCTATTGAGTTTGCTCAAAGCGTGGAGCTTCTCCCCGAACTCTACAACCAAATGGGCAACCAACCCTACGTCTTTGTTCTTTTCCGGGTTGTACTGCGCAAGCTAAAATTACGCTGGTGAAGGACAGGGGATTCATGCGGCTTGTTTGGCGTTGCTCCGGTGCTAATAAGCACAAGCAAATAAGCGAACTGCACGTTCTGGAACGTGGTTTGAGAAGAGTCGATTCGAGGTTCGGCAGATTCTGGCCATCTCGTATTCGTTTGCTCTCGAAGTTCGAATGCGTACTGCACAGTGCACATCTGTTGCTAGGCGACATTGTTGGGGTGCAAGGCAATGGATCCCTTGTCGACTAGTACAATTTTATTAGAGAATTAATGTACCGCGATCAAGAGGAGTCAGAGCCAATGGGTGGACCAGGACATATCGTCCAAATCGACGAGACGCTATTGCGGGGAAAACGCAAGAGGAGCACCAACAACCGAGGTCGTTTGCTTGGTGGGGACCACTTTCCGTCACCCGATCTAATTATGGGACGACAGTGGATGGGCCGTGGGTGTTTGGACTGGTATGGAAACGCCAGATAATAAAGTCGACATCCGCCTCTACCACGTTTTGCATCGTGATGCAGACACCCTCCGTCCTATTTTGGAGAAACATGTCGCCGGTGGAACCAAGATACAGTCCGACGAATGGTCTGCGTATTGCGGTGTGAATGTTAGCATAACAAACGCCACAAACCCGTGGTCTGCTACCAATGGAACAGGGACCTACATACACGAAACCGTCAACCATTCGGTAGAGTGGGTGAGTGCGACTGGCACCCACACTCAACGTATAGAGTCGATGTGGGGCCACTTAAAGACGTCAGTCATCCGCAATAAGAAATGCACAACACCGCAACTTATTGCTGGCCACCTGTCATAATTTCGGTGGAGACTTTTAAATCGCGACCGACCTTTCTCAAATCTCCTTGCACTTTTCAAACATTACTACCCTTGCTGAATGTCTATACTGTACACCTTATACCTTAACCAACCCAAACGGCCCTTTTCAGGGCCAACATATGAAATAAACAACCGTATCGCAACAGCGTTATTAGCTTGTAATATTTTTTTAAAATAAGATACACCCTCAGTCGGGGTAAATATTAATTATAATATTGGAAATATGTATGTACGGTAGACTGTAATAGACTGTAGTAGTAAGTAATATAGATTAAAATAATACATTCCCTTCAAAGAACTTACTTAATAAATAATACCCATGCAATCCGCAAGGTGGTGCACAATACTGCTATACCGGTACCATTATTTATCTGATTTTAGGCTTGTTTGGCTAGTGCTGTAGTGTCGTTCAAACGTACTAATACCAACAGTTTCTACATGTTCTACGATTCTACCGTAAAGACGAACGTACCAGACAGACAAGGCAGACTTGTACCTACCAGTTGTAAATAACGTAGGTTTACATACTGCACATACACAATGCTGTAGAACTACGGTACCGGTACAACGGTAATACAATTTAAGAAATTCCACCAAAAATATTATATTTTTACTTTTTTCGCCAGGAAAAAAAGTTAAATGTTTTCTCCAGATTTTGGTCTAAATTCGGGCGAAAACGTAACAATTTAAGAAAAATTATTATTTATTACATGGGAAAAAAATTAGAACTTTTTTTTCACTATTCTCGAGGCATTTTATTTACCGAGCTCCAGCGAGGTTAATAAAGGGTTGAGAGAATATTGAGAAACAAAATGTTCTACTTTTTTCTCATATACTGTCTGACTGTAATACGTAAGTTTATTCTTAAGTTAAATTGGTACATCGTATACAGTATGGTAAGCCTACATTCACATATTCTCACACGAATGGTTCTGTCTACATTGTGTCTCACCCAATTCCACACGATGTAACGCTCTCAGCTGTCCCGAGTAGACTCCCATCACTATCATCATGTTACCTATACATACTGTGGAATGGAAATAAATTCTAGTATTTTCCATCATTTATTTTATATTACTTTATTATTTAATCTATTATATTTAATTGTTTTTTTTTACTTTATTCCAGTTTACCCGCCAGGGGGAAATTGTTAGGCATAGGCCCGCTCATGATATTTATTTATTTTATGCCTTGGCCGCTCGTGTTATTTATTAATTTGTAATTAGTGTCTCCCCCCAAAATTTCCAAGCCCCATTTTTATATTTCTACCCCCAAACAAAACCCTTTTAGAAATCTAGGGTATCTGGATGGGTTTGGTATATTGTAAATTAATAGTGGCTTCTTGATATAAACATGATGTAGTTGGTTATTTTTTCCGAGATTAGTTGGTAACAACACATTTATTACCCTGATATTTTGTTATTTTTCCGGTTATTTTAACCCTCAGAACAGGAAAGCCTCGGCTACACCTCGGCTAGTTCCTGTTCCTCGGGTTAAAATAACCGGAAAAATAACAAAATATCAGGGTAATAAATATAGGTATGTCCCTACGCCATACATTCAGACATTTTACTATGTAGGCTTATTTCCAATATATCCAGTATGTCACCGCGTCATTATTATTAGGTTACTCTAGATAGTTTAAGTGCATAACTACTAATAATTCCGTACAAATAAATAAAATTAGATTCGCCATTGTTCATAATTAGCACTTTAAAGCTTTTACGGCCCTCGTTCAATTAAACCTCACAAAATCACTCGTACCATAACATTTATAAAGTGCTATTTCAGTATTTTATGAACAATGACGTAGCGACGTAGGCCTATATATTTATTAAACAACTAGTATAATTTAGGAAATGCACTAAACTACTAAATCCGATCGGCGTGGCGGCATCGATTATAAAATGTGGGCAGTCCAAATCAATGAAAGTGGTGTTGGTGTGGATATGCTGGCTGATATGATAACCCATGAAACCCGAACCGCCGAACGGTGATCTCAAGGCTCTACGCACGCTGGGCAGCTGGATGCTTTTTAGTACCGGTACGATTGTTTAACACAACTATATTAGGCAACCAACAACAACTACAGTAAAACAACTAAAAATTACTGAATTAATAGACCAGATATAAATAGGCCTACATCAGCGACTACTGGATTACCGTACCTTGCCACTTGTTCTGTCCGTTATCATTGTTAGCGTTTTGTTGAATTACCCACACCCACTCATTCTCAGACTCTTCCCATGACGAGCATTAGCCCTAACCGTTGGTCAATTGCGATTCCTCCTTGACTGGAAACGTCAGATTCGGCCCATACAAACTGAGAAAATCCTGAAGTCATTCTCCTCCATGTCTGAACCCATCCAATCATTAGATCTATGTATCAGTACGTGTTGGATTATTTCACTACTAGGTAGCTATTTGTAATTAGTAGTATGTAAAAAACTCCAGTAGGTTAGTAGGTTAGCGCGCAGGTTACACATGAGGTAGGTTGAGAGTTCGAATCCAGGTCAGTAAAATTTATATTTTGTGCAATTTATTTTCAGTTTCGTTAAGTTGAATAAGCCAATGGAGTGTGTACAACACATGAACAGATTAGTTGGGCCAATCGTAGGGCGTTTGATGATTTATTGGTCCAATGTGAGCCCATGGAATGTGGTAGAATGTTCTAGTGCGATTCTATGCTTGGGATTTACTATATAAAGTGCCGTTTGCCCTTCGGTTATCACTTAACCTTAATCTTAGTTATCAACCTACTAGTTATCACCTTATCAGCTTAATTAATTAGTTACTACTTCTTTGTTATTCTGATTTATGAAAGTTAGTTTAGTTGATAAATCATTTGTTATTTTACATTAAAAATATACATCAAACTCAGAACTTTTAACGTATCTATCTTGAACGGCCATACGCTTAGATGAATGGCTGCCTAAACCTTTAGGCCACAGCAACGCAAGGGGAAGGGATGTCCACGACGCATAAGGGAACCCGCACTATCTTCGCCCACGCCCATTTGGAAGCATGACCCGATTGCCTGAACGCGCCCATGTCACAGGAGAAAAGGCTTTGTTCAACATCTTTGCCCGCCGTAAGTCCTTAGATCAGGGTGAAGCGTGACGCCATCCTGGGACGCCATAAAATTTAGGACCAAATACCTCAGATTCAGACAGAAAATCCCTCGGTCAACATGCACCTCTTACAGGTACGAGCGGATGCTGTTTGTTAGTACGCGCCGCGCAAGTACACTAGGTGCAAATAGCACTAATTTGCAATAATTTGGTGATTTGCCATACTAGCGTTACAGTACTGGTTAGCTCTGTAGGCCTTGTAGTTTGACGGATCTGTCTAAGTCCAAAGTATTTGATCAGGCAAGGGGGCAGCTTTCTGCTACCAGCATGCATCTGGCTAAGGGAGGTTTACAAACATTCTACCTCGCCCTTACCACATACTGATAGGTATTTACTCCTGACCACTGCTGTAACAAAATTCTAGAATAAAATATATACCATATCAGCTAGTCGTACAGTAGTAAATTAACACCATTTTTTCCTTATCTCACAATCAGAATCTGGTATCAGTCCCGATCACGGGCATAGGTACTAACACCGTAATTACCCGACTGAGTTGTGAATATAGGAGGAGAGAGCCCTTTTGATGTCAGTTTGTAAGTATTCCGCCTACAGCGCGCGACTAGCTTATTCAAGTAGCTAGCGCCCGGTATTGTCATTTTGTTAAAATCACCAAAACCTAGTCTAACAGCAGTACACCAAAATTGTTTTATCGTAACACACACACACGCGTCTTGAGATTTACTGATATTACAGCTAGGATTATTCTTATTCATAGAGATATTTGGTATTTGTTTTGTTCAGGCAACCTTTTGACTGTTTTTCTGTCGGCAGTATTTTTTCTTACGCTAGTGTCGTTGACCCGCTAGCTTGTATTATACCCATATAAATCACACTGGAGCAAGTTAACAGTATTTTAGGTCCATTAGCGATAGTTAGGATTACGTGATTAGTTAGGTTAGTTAGGTTTACGACTCGTGTCGTTTAAACTTATAGCACGGTATTACTCAAAATTTGTGGGTTCCAATGTCTAATTAATGCATTTGTTGGTACTTATTTTCCCCTAGTCGTTGCTGTTTTGCCTTAATATTTCGTACTTGTTGATATATATTTTGGTAGCGTATACCGCTATCTCTCTTATTTGTACAGATTTAGCCGGTAGGCAAAATTATTATTATTTTATTATATACTACCTATTTTGATTTTATTTGTACCGGTTAGGGTATATATAGTATATATATACTGAGGTAAGTTTTGACATTTCAACATTCTGATATTTCGACATTATTACCCGTATTCGACATATATAATACAGACATGAGTGATACACCACACTTAACCAGACACCCACCTACCGACTATGGCTCGTGTGATGCAGACAGATCAACAGTAGACAAACATAGGAGGACTCGCGATTCCACCGATGTCACACCTCGTGCGTCGCCGGTACCGCCAATGGAAATACCAGAAGCCGTAGCGTGTGGCGACGGTAGAACAGAAGACTTCCTTACCGTCATGCAAACCAGATCGCGGGAACGAGACATGGTAAGTTCGACTGGGTGCCAGGAGAAAATTATTAGGAGTATAGGAGGACATATGGCTCAGATTACTCGAAATATCGGATAAGGTTTTCGCGTCATGCATGAGCTATCTGCCCCGATGTCGAGATACGAGTTCTACGCCCTACAGGTAAGAGTAAAAGGTAGGGTACATGCCTCCGTAGATAAACTCAGAAGTTTACACGAACTCACGGAGTTGCATGGCGACAACTTTACTCAGGTAAAGATAATAGATAAACTGGTAAGTGCGAGGGAAAGTCTCATTCAGTTTAAGTCAGTTGTAGGATCGACTCAGAGAGAACAACTCGACCAACTGATAGGTGAGTCTGTTTCCGATGCATTGTTATAACCCAAAGAGGAAGAAGAACTATACTGCCTGGACGGGAGGTAAAGGCGCTTACCAATTTTCTCCGTAGATGCGGCATACCGATTGAAGAACCGGAAGTTGTACATAGAGGGACGACGGAAGTTCTTACTACGTAAGGCTCGCGAGCCTACCAAATTCCACCACTGGATAGATCGTTCATTAGTGTACGGAGCGATGTCGGCGACATTAGTCGGACAGCGTCCGTAATTACTCGACAACAACAGGAGGTCGCACGCCGACAACAAGTCACTGAAGAAGAAATGCAATGGCAGATGCCACAAGTTGCTGTCGAGGTAGAGAGACTATGTAGGGATGATGTAGCGAAAATTGCTCAACTCCAGGCCCAAGCTGAATTTGAAGCATCACAGATGCGAAGACTGGAGGAGGACATAGCACGAGAAGCAGCCACAGCGGCAGCAGCTGACGAATTAGCACGACAGGCAACTGCCGACGAGTTTGCACGACGGGCGGCAGCTGACGAGTTAGCAGGAGTTGTGGCGGCGAATGCAGCTGAGTTAGCAAGGAAGAAAGGGGCATCTGGCGCTCGTGCTGAGTTGGAGGCACGACAAATAAATGCTTGTTTAGCTATACAGGAGGCGGAGTTAGCGGCACAATAACAGGAAGCCGACAGACACGAAAGAGAGATGCAGCTCCAGTTTGAACTAAATCACAGATCACGCGAGTTTTTGAATAAGAAAGAAAGAAAATAAGTTTAATTCGGAGTATAAAATATAATTGTCAAGCAGTATATTAGGTACTATATATCTGTGTACAATTCGAATACGGTACGGCAGTACGGTAGGGCCTAGGCAAAAGAAATATATTTCAACTGCAGATCGCAGCCATTATCAATCACTGAATCAGGTAACCGGTAGTGGTACATCTGTTGCTTAAATATAAATTCTTATACAGTATGAGATGAGATAGTAGTGAATATTGCACAAAACGAACTTACTACAGTACAAATTATTACTATTACCAAATAAACACATAAATTTTGTAAATGCAGTTTGTGAATGCAAGAGATGATCTTGAACTCGACGCGAGAGATAGATCTATAAAGTCTCGAGCTGGACATGATTTGTCTGCCCTGGATTGCATGGAGACTCGATATTGCGGAATTCAGAAACGAATAGAGGAAGGAAGTGTAGGAGCGATCGAACGGGGAGAGGAATTCGTCGAGAATTATTGCCAGCGTTTTCCCCAAGTGATTACTATGCTCAAACCCACGAATCCAGTAAAACCTATCATAGTTGTGAAGCCAAAATAATTATCGCCTGTATGTGCAACCCAATAGGTTTGTTATACCGGAATCAGTTCCGCAACCATGAGCAACATCATCGCTGATTCTAGCAGGTAAGGTAAGTAGCCCACCTACAGTTTGCCGTAATTTACTCGTAAGAAGAGATGAACCTGTCTTTATGACAGAAAAACAGCCGAGTAAACCGGTTCCAGCTAAACCTGTAATGTGTGCGAACCCTGTTATTTATAGACCAACAGTACCTCCTAAATCCGACATTTTTACTAGACCACTCACTCAATGTGTATCGAGACCTACGACTTTATGCAAGGCTTGCAAGCCTACCAAACGACGGAGAACCATAGATGTGGGTGGGTAGTACCAACCGATTCGAACCGAGTTTATCGAGACCTACAACTTCGTGGAAGGCTTGCGAGCCTACCGAGTGATGAAGGACAGTAGATTCCCAACCGCAACAAACTCGGCCAACTAGAGTAATACACCGAATGTGAACCTGCCAACCACCGTATCCCGACGACAGCGATTCATCTAGCGATATGGAGTCGACGGAATGGGAAATATTCCGTACTGGAGTGGCAGGCGATTACAAGCGGGAGGAAAGATTAACGAACCCATACATTGACAATCCTCCATGGGAAACACCCGTGCAGAAACCTGATCGCAACCAGTAGAGACGATTAGCACCAAACAACTCATTGAGATAATGCGACCCCTTGCAGAGAAGTTGGCTTAACTCAAAGAGCGGCTCGAAGCGCTGCCGTCGGATCGATCGCGAGCCAGTGCGGAGTTCGAACAACCTCAACCTCAACCACAATGAACACCCTATCGGGAGCCAGAAGCACGGCAGAAACGGACAAAAACAACTGAACGCTATTGCCGGCCAAGGACGCGGACAGCTAGATGTAGTTAACGAGATTGCTAAATTGCTAAGTTTGCGGCCAGACATGAATTACCGGCACAACATCCACCGAAGTTCTCTGGCAATGCGAAACACTGGCGTACACTGGTAGACTATGTAGAGTCCCAGATCGCTATGTGTGCTTTCACCTCGACGGAGAAGTTCAACTACCTGCTTCAGGTATTATCGGATGAGCCAAAGAGGTTGGCGGATATCTTTATTGGTGTTTCAGATTCCTTCGAGCTAGCGTACGACCGTCTATTTTCCAAATATGGCGGTAATATCGCTATGGGTAAATCCATTATAGAAGACCTCTGTAGAGGCGGACCTTTTACGAAGCCCATCGATCTTCTTCGACTACCGTACGAAGTTACGAATGCTATAGGGACTTTGCGGTCCATCGGTCAACTCGAGTACGCGAACGCACCGACGGTTCTAATCAGGATTATCGGCCGACTCCATCATCAGTTGCGCCGAGAATGGTGCAGGATAGAGTTCCAGCACAAAGAGGCTGGCAGACTGTTGAAACTAACGGATGTCTACCAGTTGATCTTACGGGAGGCCGTAGTAGAGACACAGTCAAATTATACCGACCATCACATAGCGGCGGAAGGGATCACGATAGTGACACCGAACCGGACCAAACAATTTCCGACGAATGCGAAAGCCGTAACTTACGCTACACCAACAGATACTTCCAAAGTTCTGACACCCATTAGCGCCAACCAGTCGTGACAGCAGCTGTCTGCAGACTTCACTGGATGCCAGTTTTGCGAATGGAATGGTGGACGATACAACGGACACAAGTTGCGCGGATGTCGTGCCTTTATCTAGGAGTGGAGGAGAGAAGGCTCCAGATCCATCCGTTGGATTCTTGTTAGAGATGTACCATGCCTTGCCTGGGCACGCCCAGAAGGACTGTCTGAGCAACGATACTTTTCCTCTGTGTGGACGCAACCATGATGTGTTGCTCCACACTACTAGCCATACTCCGACTAAGCGTTTTCGATGCGAACATCCAGATAAAGCGGCAAAATGCGACACGCCTTATAAAGAGCGCGCGCCGCGAGAAGTCTGTACCTTCTATGCGGACTACGTAGACCAATCAGGATCATCGGATGATAAGGCGATAGGGCGATACCCGTTACAAGGGTCAAGCTGACTTTGGATACCCTTCTTTCCAAAGCAGAGCATAGTAGAGAGGAACGCTCATTACTTCCGGTAAGAAACCTTACGTTCGCGGCCACAAAGGACTTTAGTAATTTACTGGGTCCTGTGCTAGAACAATCTCCAGAAGATCGTAAGTATTTCCGACACCTTGGATTACCGGAATGTCCAGTTAACTATCGCTCAATTGTGATGTTGATTGGGACAGATCAGTTCAACTTGCATCAAGTGTAGGAGACACGCCCATCTGTGGTAACAGCGGGCAACCCTTACACTTGTAGAACTCCTATAGGTTGGTATACAAGAACGCCTATGCATTCACTAGAGTTAAGTGATCAGGAGGATGACGTATTAAGTACTTATAGTCTGTTAACTACTATGTTAGTAGCTTCTCCTTCACATCACTGTGGTCCCACTGGACAGTCAGTACCACAACAGACTTATGTCGCCACAGACACTAATGTAACTGACTTGGATGAGACCAAACAAACCTCTACCTTACAGCTACTTGCAGTGGAACAGGTTGGATCAACGAACGAGGATCTTGGAAGGCTTACGAGCCTACCGATAGATCCTACCTCCTCACCACGTTTCGATGCTAACTAGTGACACCGAAGGCTTGCGAGCCTACCAGTGACATTGACGCTAGCCATTACAGCCAATGACGATGTAGACGAGGACCATGGCGCAGTGCAAGCAGCGCTTGACACATTAATGACTAAGAAAACCATTAAGTGGTTGGAACAGGACTCAGCAGAACCATGAGGTTATGAGACCGCTATGTCAGAACAGGAAAACGGTCTTTAAAGATTATGAAGGATACCACTCGCCAGAACGCGAATAGCTACTACGAAGTTGGGATGTTGTGGCGCCATGGACAACCTAAGCTCATCAACAACTACCCTCTTGCCTTGAAGCGACTTAATTCGATACAGCAGCGGTTGTATTGTGCAGCCCATATGCAATGATGATTACCTCCCTCTTTTTATTGGCTGATAAATGTAATAGAAAAAAACAAATATTAGGCACGAGACGAGATCACAAAATACGAATACAAACACAAAACAATTAAAAACTATACTTTGTTAATCAAGTATTTAGTATTTGATGTATATTAAAATGTTTTATTACTTGAAGGGGCGGTTGCTGGTTGCCTAGTAATAGGCCATTGAGGGCAGCCCTGCGCCGTCCTCCAGGCCCAGTCCGCTGCGCCAATTCACCCGGGATCCACGGAGGCAGTGGGAAGCCCCGCGGATAATGGCGAGTTGGACTCGGGTCCGGATCCAGCCCATTACCACACTGTAGGGTTTCCCCTACGCGTGATGCAGCCTCTCCGCAAAGGTCCGGAGCAGTTTGTTGGCCTGTGGAGCCACGATCCCATCGCACGAGGCGACAAACGGGGAGAAGTTGCCACGACGATCAGAAACGGCGTCGGCATAGATCCGCTTCTTAGCATCCTCAGCGGACTCGAGAACACTCATTGGGGCATGGCTTGAGTAAGACCCGTCAAGGTTCATTACCTTTATATCAATCAACGCCTGGGTCTGACTCTCAAACGCGCCCCGAATCCCGATGTCGCACCGTAGCCCCGCCTTGTCCTCAATCCCCGCCTGTTCCCGGATGATGGGTTCCAACACCACGTTGTGTGAGCCGAACGGCTGGGCCGCGATGTTCCCCACGAGGTCCCGCAGCTCATTATGCCTCTGTATTACGAGGCCGCCTTTCTTACAATTTAACCCATGGTTAATGTCGAAGGCGGCCCCGCATCTGTCACAGCGGCTTGGAACCGATGCTAAGGGATGGCCATACCGGATGGCCATCGCGTCCCTGAACTCCTGGGGCGAAAGATCCAGCTGGTGTTCCGATATCAGGAGGGAGGAGATCTACCCACCCGAGCGGTAGTCCGCAGCGCGTTGGATAGTCCTTCGCCGGTCTTTAGGCATCTCCTCCACCGCTTCCTTATACTGGTCTTCCTCGCGGGCCAGCTGTTCTACCCGCCCAGCCTTCCTTGCATATTGGAGGCATTCTAGATGTCCCGCCAGAGAGAATTCGTCGTCGCCCAGGATTGCCCGTGATAGGGCTCGCGTTCCACTTTGTGACACCCTGTAGGAAATGGCGGCCTCTGTGACGGGGTTGCGTAGGCCCATGCCGCCAGTGCGAGGGGACAGGGCAAAGAAGCTACGTTCCTTCACTGACACATCTCCATTGAGAACGGCTGGGAGGAACTTCTCCACGATGGCGCGCTCCAGGTCCTCAAACTCAAGGCTACAGTTAGGTGTGACGCGCTGGAGATATGGTCATTCTCTTTGCAGAGAACAGGCCATCGCTGCGAATGCGATCTGCGGCTGGGCCTCAGCCATCTCAGACAGTTTATCGACAGAAGCGACCCACACTGCTACCTTCGCCCCTACAAACGTCTTCTGGTCGTCCGTCCCACCAATAAACCCCCCGAGGAAGCGGTGTCCCGTTACGATATTGATGGGGTGACCCGCGAAAACCCTGTTAGCCTCATCCAGAAAGGCTTCGTCAACCAACTACAAGGAAGCATTTCGTAGGCTCTGGGTAGTAGCCGAGTGTGGGGCCGTGATGCTGCAGCAGGAGGAACCAGTCAAGAACATATTCTAGCTTTCCTGCTGCCGCGGAGTCATCGGCATACCAGTTCTGGCGAGTCTTGGTGCTTCTTAGACAACGAATAAGAGGGAGTGCACCCGATGCATAGAACGGCATTGCTAATGGGTCACCCTGCGTGGCCCCTTCCTCGTTGAACAGCACCTACTCTGTTCCGCGGACTATGAGGATGCTGTGAACCCGGTAACGTTGAACAAGAACAGTGAACACCGGGGCCACAGTTGGCGGACGTTCCACAGAGCTGCCGTTCTGTTTAGTGCATTGAATGTATTTGATGCATCCACCAGGAGAACACCCCATATGCAATACAACGTGCAGCTTCAGACATATCTCCAAAAGGGATACGCGATCAGGATGACAAACCCTGAGGTAACAATGGATCAAACATATTACCTGCCACATCATTTCGTACGGCATCCAGACAAACCTGGTAAGGTGCTTGTTGTGAACGACTGCGCCGCTCTTTACCAAGGTATGTCCATGAATAGCGAATTGATGGACAGGCCAAATATGAACAATTACCTCATGGGAGTCCTGATGCGTTTCAGACAATGCAAGGTGGCTTTCACCTGCGATGTAGAGGCCATGTTTCACCAGGTTAAGGCTTTGGAGCGGGACAGGGACAGTTTGAGGTTCCTGTGGTACCCGGACGGAAATTTGAACCTTCCGCCAGAAACCTACCAAATGCAGGTACGAGTTTTTGGGGCCCGGGACAGCCCCAACTGCACCATGTACTCCCTAAAGCAGACAGCCTTAGACCAACGTGACAAGTTAGACCCAGACATAGTTTGGACAGTGGAGCGGGACTTTTACGTGGATGATGGCCTCACGAGCTGCGACAATCTGGAGTGTGCTACAACCATGGCACATCAACTCCAGGACTGTCTCTCCGAGGGCGGACGGATTTCGCCTTGCCAAGTTCGCCTCCAACAATCCCGATCTAGTGAACTCATTTGACCCTACTGACCGTAGCGGAGGTGACTTAGACCTCGACTTAGAACCTCTGCCTACGACCAAAAGTCCTAGGACTCAGTTGGAACCCAAACACCGACAACTTCAGGGTGCGCGTGAGGACCAACGACCAGATGAGACCTCTCACAAAGAGGACCTGCTTATCGACAATGAGTCGTTTGTACGACCCGCTGTGCTTATCAGTCCAGTGATCCTACACGCAATGAACATACTCCGCAGCATTTGGCAGGCCGGACTGGAATGGGATGACTCCATCCCAGAAAATTTAGCTGAGCAATGGAGAGACTGGGAGGCAGAACTGACACTCCTACAAGACTATACCATACCGAGGGTATACTTTCCCTTACAGGCCACCTTTCCTGCAGATCTAGAACATCACAGTTTTATTGACGCTAACAAGGACGGGTTGGGGGTTTCCTTATACCTACGTAAATAAGTGACATCGGACAGTTACGAGGTATGGACACGGACAGGTGTGTGTAGAGGTACGACATATGACAGTGCCTCGGGGAGAGCTTCAAGCCAGGACGATATCTACCGCCATCATCAGTCTAGTCCAGTGCGAGTTGGAGGCCAATTTGAAGGTCACATATTGGACAGACGCCACGTTGGTGCTGTGGTACATCAACAATGAGATGTTTCAGTTCATACCAGTTCAATACAGTTCGGTTTTGTGGCCAACAGACGGGCTGAGATTCTAGACAGGTCGCTCAAACAGGACTGGCGTCACTTCCCAGGGAAACTGAACCCAGCTGACATTGCGTCACGGGGAATGTTACCCATAGACTTTTGTAAACCGGACAATAAGTCCTTCTGGTTTAAAGGACCTGACTTCCTACAGCGACCATTGGACGAATGGCCGCTGCTATTCGACGCGACATCGAACCCCATACCGGAAGGTGCCAAGATAAAAATCGCCACTGTAGTCAAGTCGAAGGCAAAGGCTAATGCCAAGGTCAAAAGGAAACAAGGACGATTTAAATCAAATAACCTGGACACTCCACCAGACATTATGCCAGACGTTTCACCAGACATTCTACCAGAAGTTCCAATGAATCTTTCGCCGGATGTTCCGCGGGGGATTTCACCAGATGTTTAGCCAGATTGTTCACAAGACGTTTCACCAGATTGTTCGCCAGACTGTCCACCAGATTATTCTCCGGATTCTTCACCAGTCTGCTTTCTGGACCTTTCGGACTGTCAACCGGACTTTCCACCAGACATCTCACCATACTGTCAACCAGATTCTGACCAGACATTCTCCCAGACGTTACCCCAGACTTTCTACCAGACGTACGACAGAACATTTCGCTGGATGTTCCACGATATGTTTCACCAGACGCCTCACCAGACTGTTGCCAGATGTTTCACCAGACTGTTCACCAGACTATACACCAGACATTCTACCAGAATGCGACGATGTATACTACAACATCGCAATTACCCCCATTGGGGCGGCATAGTTTTGACTATATAGGTATTAACAACTTACCTACTTTGACTTCCTTGAGTCACGATGACAACGGTGTGATTACAGGTATTACAAATATGGGTCGTGCCCATCAAAATGTAAATACAAGTATCACATTACGTTTAAGGAAAATGCCTGACTTACAGCCTATGGCTAAATGTGTGACTAACGTTAGGAGACCCACAAGTCCAATGGAACCCACCAATCCCATAGAGTTGAAACCACTATTACAGGTCAACCCATCGGATGCTGATTATAAAGGTTAATTAAATTCAGGTATACTCCGGGGGTGGAGAATCTGTTGGGGGTGTAGAGGGTCTTGCCACGAGGTGTAAAAATAATTAAATGTTACCGTATGCGCATTTCACCCGTTGCGGGCGTCCTCAGCGGTTCATTGTTATAATATAAACATTAAAAATTTTTAAAAATTTAAATTTAAAAATAAAAAATTAAAAATATTTAATGTTTATATTATAACAATGAACCGCTGAGGACGCCCGCAACGGGTGAAATGCGCATACGGTAACATTTAATTATTTTTACACCTCGTGGCAAGACCCTCTACACCCCCAACAGATTCTCCACCCCCGGAGTATACCTGAATTTAATTATGCTTACGCCACGCTCGACGTCAACCAGAAACATTAAACATTTGGATTATAAAGGTAAGATAGTGGAGACCAAGATTGTACTTTTGGACTCAGATAAACCCATTGTACAATGGGAGACACTCACCGGAAGGCCTTCGGGCCTACCAAGTCCAAACTAGTATCCACTCTATACTTATACCTTACCTGATGACGTCACTATCACTTACATCGACCGGATAGTCAACTTTACACAGACATGGACAGATGCTTGCCGTAAACTAGCTTGGCTCATACGTTTAGGCCAATATATTGAAGGCAAATGTAACTTTCCACGTAAATTGACCTTGCCTGTGATTAGTAATAGTGAAATTGATATTATTCGACATTATCAATTGCGATATTTCGCATAAGGAATTCGCTGCTATTTATCAAGGCAAACAGATTAATTCTTCACCAATACTGAGTTGGAGTCCAATAATATACAAGGGCTTACTTTGTCACAAGTGCAGACTCCAAAACATTGACTTCGCTATTGACTTTAGGTATCTATCATCATCCCGCAACACCATGAGTTACAGTGCGCTATGATACTGGACACACATGTACAACTCAAACATGTAGGTAGACATCACTGTTTATCACACTTACGCTTGAGGTTTGTATTAATTAGACCTAGTAATTCATTGAGTTCAGTAACGCGCAACTGTATTATCTGTAAGAAGGTTTTTTTGAGACGTTTTTTGAAAATTACATTTCATTAAATATTAATTGTAACATCTCTATTTTTGATTTACACCGGTTTTTTGGTGTTCGCAATTGGATGGAATTCATATAAATTGATTTAGAAATTTCAAACTTGTTTTTTTCGGCGGGTGCCAAATTTTGGCGCCAGCACCAAATTTTGAAATATGTCAATTTTGTAAATTTATTGTTTGAAACTTGTTTTTGGGGTTCTGGTTTCGATGAAATATATATGAGTTGCACCAAGCGTTTCAAACTTGTATTTTTCGTTGCTTTGTGCAAATTTTGGTGCTAGCACGAAATTTTGAAAATCCATTCAATAGATAAAATTGCTTGTGACAATTTATTTCTTGAGTTTTAGAGGTTTGTGGCTGTTCTGAATTCAATGGAATATATAATTATCGAACTAAACATCTCAAACTTGTATTTTTCAGAAGTGTGTGCAAAATGTGGTGCTAGCACCAAATTTTGACCCCCCCCCCCCCCGGTATTTGTACAGCATTTTATAGCCCGGTACTAATAGGGTTAACCAACACTTAGAATTTATTAAGTCATTGGGGGTCGCACCTCGGGAAGGTATGTCTGCTGGATTTTGTGGCCCAGGAATATACCTCCATTGTTCTATTTTGGTGCGATTGAGGATAATGGACACTCGGTTTGGGATATACACACTGAAACCACAAACCATATTAGGTAAATACTCCAGCACTATGGCTGCGTCTGTCTATAAGACCGTACTAGAGATTTTGAAATCAGTTTCGTCAAGAATGTTTTTGGCGACAATTGTTGCGAATAGGGCGGCCTTTAGTTCGGCCCTTGGGACAGTTAAGTCCTTGCCCTTGATTAGGGATTTTGACGCAACAAGGGACACCCGAGTGTCTTGGGGTGTTGTAGCTCTATAATAAGCTATGATACCAATACCCTTGTCACTTGCGTCGCCAAACACATGCAACTGATATGTATGTGATGGCAGAGCATTTGGGAAGTATGCTCGAGGTACCCGAAAGTTTTCAATGTCGGGTAAGGCATTTTCCCACCTGGACCAGTGTGTTAACAAGTCACCTGAAAGGGGCTCATCCCATGTAAGATTCTGGTCCCACATGGTTTTTTTTTCTCTGTACCTAGCTTCCAGAATTACAGGACTTATAAAGCCTACGGGATCAAATAATGTACTTAATATACTAAGACAAATGCGCTTAGTGCGAACAACTGGAGGTCGAACCTGGATCCGGAAAAACATTAGGCTGTGAACTATCTGCCTGATACTTTCTACTGTAGTTGTTGAAATACTGTGTAATTTTGGTTTGGGTCACTATGGCCACAGGTGTTACATTTGGCTTAGCGGGATTTATTAATATACGGGGAACAATATTTGGAACCATAAGGGGGGTGTTTATTGGTCTGAAAAAATCACTGTCGGAGTCAGTTCTAAGATTGTTAGAAGTTTGAGTATTTTTAATGGGATCAGCACGATGTTGAGGTGGCAGTTCTGGTTGACGATGACATTCAGGTCGTTCCAAACGTCTTCCACTTCTGGAGGTTCGAGATTTGTCCGACGATTTATCGAACTCATTGGAAGATGTATAACAACTAACTTTCTTGGTAAGGTTCTCTTTACGGTGTTCTTCTAATTAGGAGTACGACTGTCATTTCTCCATTAATTTTATCTCCTCCAGTATAGTCTCTTGATGCCTTTTATTCTGTATTCTCCTTTGCTGAGCCTGAAACTGACTTTGGCGTTCCTCAGCTTCCAGTTTACATTCCTCGGCTTCCTGTTTACGCTTCTCGGCTTCATGTTCGCGTTGCAAGCGTTCGTCTTCTGCCTGATCCTGTAGTTGTTTCACTTTGTTTTTATTATCCACTATGTCCTGTTCCATCGATAATTTTCATTGACGTTCCATCTCCCGTTCGATATCGATATCCTTTAGAATCCTTTTTGTCGTAGGGCTGGTAGGAGGGTGGCCACAAATTCTTCTTATTAGTTCTTCTTCTCCCAATTGGTCTATATAACCTCAGAGGTGTTTACGGATGGCGTTGTCTTGTCCCGTTTGAGTCTTGGGTTCAGTTTGTGTATACCCTTCAATATCTCGGGTATCGATTTGGGATGGATGGTCGGAATCCAAAATATCAGGGTGAGAGGGTTCACCTTGAAAAGAGAGGCAGGTGCGTGCCGATTGAGCAAATTTTATTATGTTTTCGTTAGCTGCAGATTCTATTACTGCGGCTCCTGTCCTGATGGCAGACTGATGAAAGGCTGACAGAATTATCCTGATGCGGATTATTCTCTACTTTATTTCATAAAAGAGGGACGGAGAAGGATCGGCCCTTGGATCCTGTAGGGTAGCTTCAAAATTAGCTATTTGCTTAGCAAAGCCAGTTTGAAATCCCCTTAGGGTCCTTCCCACATTACTAAGGTCGGTGGAATCGGCCGGTACCTTTAATGCTGTAAATTCGTCAGGGGTGGCAGAATGCAAGGGGAAAAACGTATCCAAAGATGGATAGTTGTAGTATCATAATACTGATTGTTGCATTTCTGTGACCGACATGAACAGTTGGACCTTAGTCCCTTTTTCAGAGGCCAGGTATTGGTCAATGACCTTTAGCAGGCCGATTAATAAACCTGGGGAAGGGGCCATGAGTGGGTCCATTCCTGACTACAGGCTTAAACCTGTGGCTATGTCGACTTCCGTCTGGTTTAAGTCAGAAGTCGCAGCCACTTTCGGTCGGTCTGCTTGTAATTCGAGGTCAGTAGTGGATTGTTTTATTCTGGTGACATTGGGTGGTTGATTTAATTTTGATGGCATAATAGGGTTTCCCGCTTGATTTGAACTGGAATATTCCGGCTCGGGTAACTCTCTAATCGGAGATTTGTCCGGGTCGGAATGGGCTGGTATCGCAGTCTCATCAAGGTTAGAGGTGTAATCGCTGTGGGAACTGTCTGAGGCGCTCTTGTTGATTTTGGAACGATAAGACATTTAGTTAGATTTAATTTTGGAGAAATATATTTTGTAGTACCCATTTAAATAATTATTATGCCTTCTTTAATTATCTATTGTTTATTATAATAATAATAAGATTATTATAAATAATTATTACAATGCACCCAATAAATAACACGGAATTAAATTAATCCTGTCTACAATTTAAAAACCGGTAAGCGATGAGTATACAGCCGGTAATTTATTGTTGGAATGTTCGATAATAAATATTGAAATTCACCACTTGGGGGGAGTATATTCTGTTCTAATCACTACAAGCAATACTACCTACCAATAGAGTAATGATTTACTTCCAATTGGACTGTGTGTAAGACACCCCGACAGCCGACAACAGGGTAGAGTTATATCTGTAGGGCAGCTAACTACAGTAAGGCTATATAATCTATGGGCAGTAAGCATAAGCAACCTTCCTATGTATGGCACCCAATCAATGGGATGGGAGGAGGGTATGTTAGCTGTACAATGTTTTCCTATGGAGAATAATGCAGCCTACCTAATGCAGCAGCCAACTGATTCGAGGGAACAAGCCTAGGTTGTAGTCAATGGTTACACAGAGGTAAAACAAGTCATGTGACACGATATTGCTTGCAGAGACGACAAATAATTCCTCTCAGAAATAAATTTGTTTTGAAATATTTCGCTGTCAGAGGTCCAAAGTTGTAAATATTTGATCTGAGGGTAAATATGTGAGCACAAATGTTAAATTGTTCAATGATATGTATGTATATCAGTTAAAGGTTCCTTGATATTTGTTATGGAATAATAGTCTTGGAATAAACCGAACAAAAATTACAAAAACTAATATTAATCGTTACTTATTCCTACAATTACCTACTTTATGATGGGATGAAGCAAACTTTAAGTTTACTTTAATATAGTAGGCCTACACGTAAAAACAAAATTGGTAGGACAATAAGACTGTTGGTTTTTTAACAGGGGGGTTTGCGATTGTTCCGATCGCTAGGAACTTCGAAACCGGTAGGGAGACAAACGTCAAACGTTTTTTAGAACAAATAAGACAATAGATACGGTTAGTATAATGCGTCCCCGAGATCGTCAAGATACAACTATCCAGGACTCTTAGTGTATTTCGCCTAGAGTAGAATATAACGTTCTGTTGTCGGGCTAAGACCGCATAAAGTGATTCCGACCGATCGAGAAATTCGAACCAATAAGTCTGTGCGTGGTAAGTCGATAAATAGCAGTTCAATACTTGATTGAAGAAACGAAAGTGCCCCACAATTCATCGAAAGACTATGTTTTGAATATTTTTGATGAGCCAGTCGGACTTCTGTGCTTTAATTCCGTAAAACCAAGCATGAAAAGTAATTTGTCGGGAATAAAGTGATATCTCCTCCCACAAGGAAATAAACAACTTTATGTGTTGCAATAATGGAAGTATGAATAAGATAGGGGATAAAATTAGGCCTAAAAAACAATTAAGCATTTAGTTAATATCTACTATGAAGCCAAGCAAATGAGATACCGGAAATTCACAGTAGGCAGACTTATTGTAAGATGTTTAACGGTAAATATGAGATTCCGTCTATTATCTGACCCGTCCAATCTAGAATTATTGCAGTGGGAATTTACCTATTGTACCCAACTTACAGTAGAAAACGAACGTCTACGTCTATCAAGATCCAACAACACATACGACGCTGTGAGGTAATGTTCAAAACTCAAAGATATGTGTAAGCAAAATACAACAAATACACCAACTAAAAATAACGATATATAAAGTACTCTTTTACACTCTCTGGTTATACACCAGTAAATAAGTTCATCAAATACTTGCAGAAATACTTATCAAAAATACAATAAACGGACCAGGTCTAGAATATTAATCAATAAATATTTATGCACCAAATTCCCACCAATTACGATGATCAGTCGAAATTAGAGAAAATAAGCACATCAAAGAACAAAGAAGCAAATCAAAACACGCGAGGGTGTTGAAAGTCGATAATTACTGTTAGCGCATTTGATAAAAAAGACGTTCTTTCAATCTCAATTTTCATATATTGTGATTCTCTCCTGTTGTTTAATAAAACACATGCAAAATGAGCCTTAATGTCCGGTCTGATACACTGAATGGGATGGCGCTAGTGTACCTTCGACGAAGGCCGCTCTAGTATATCTGTTTATTTATCCTTTTTCCCACGATGTATTTATTTGCTCTATATTTCGCTTTCTAATACGGTATTTGATCATCTATTATATTTCACTAGTATACAGTACCGAGAGGGTGTGGCAACCCAATACAACAAGCAAATGTCTAACTAATTAATTATGTAACGGCTCAAGTCTGGCGATTGTGCTTCCCTTTAGAGGAAATGTATTGCGACAAGCCTTCGGTCTAATTATATTGATATTGCTACAGTATTCAATTTGTGACATCTCTCAATCGTGATGTAATTAATAATAAGAGCTTCGCTTATATTAATGGTCTGAAATATCGCCATATATTAATTATTTATTAACTTAGAGGTACGACGGCACACATAAATCTGATGCAAATGTCCAGATTATCACTAACGCTTAGCTATAGCAACCTACCTGGTTGTGGCGCGTGTAAAACTTCCTTGATTCTGTAATATTGGCGATTGAGTTTATCAGTAGAATATCAAATATAACAATAAGTAAATATAATTCAATTATTAATAACGAATTTTAGATTCAAATATTAGACTTCAGACTTTAGACATAGACATTAGACATGTAATAATCTCCAGTCATTTAAATCTGACCGGCAATTAAAGCTCTGCATGTGAGATGTAACTCTACAGCAGAAACGACATGATAAGAGTGAGTAAGCCACTCAACAAATGGTGGTTATATAACAGATTAACAATAATGGAGCAACACAGCTAATAGGGTATTATGACGAGTTGGATATGCGGATAATTAATTGCACTAGATGGCGTTTAAACCTTTAGTAAGGCATAAAATTAGATAAAGGGAATCGATTTTATAACACAACCAACTTTATCATTAAAAATGGAGCAAAATACGTAATCTAAAATAGCCAAGTTCATACTTGCATCAACAACTGGACGCAATAAAAATTCATCCCTCTCCAGGGGAAATTCGACACAAATAACAGATGATTACTCTCAAAAATAAAACCGTAACCTGTTCTATTGTGTTTAGCTTATTGTTTTTATTACTATAACGTGCCACTGTAACCTGTTCCTTTCCCTAAATTTATAATTTAACATTGAGGCGGGATATTAATTCGCCAAGGTGGGATTTGCGTCCAGTCCCACCCCCCCCCCCCCCCCCCCCCCTGTCTCGCTCCAAGAGAATGCAGATCATCTACAAAGTTTGTAGAAGTCTACCACTACTTCTACAGTAGTACATAACTGTGTAACTGTAGAACCGTGAGCACGAGCACGTGCTGGGCATCAGTGAAAATATTATTTCCATTCAAAATGACAAATAAGGGCATCACGAATAAACTTCTCACAGATCCAGGATACAAAGTAAAGGATATGGGACGATAGTTATCCGCGTTATGTTTAGGAGGTTTCTTTAACAAGGGAGTGATAATTGCTCAGTGCGCCAGTCATCTGGATCTGGAACAACACCAGAATCGAAAGTAGAGTCGTCCACATGTTCAAACATACTTAAATCGTTCAATCGTTTAACTAAAATTAAATTTAACTTTTCATAGTTAAATGAGTCTGCCTCGTCTATTTAACAAACGCAATTACTGTAATTGTTGCCTTTTTGAAGGCACGCGTTTCGTCACTGTTTCTTTGATTATCCAAACCTTGAGACAGGTAAAATGAAGTCCGCAAATGCACTGATCTATTTTGTTTATAAATTATTGTAAAACAAATAGAAATGTAAGAAATTCCGAATACGGTTTCTTTATTGCAGGGAATTTAGTATTTCTATAGAATACTATTAGTGCACTCTTACTCTGGTTAACCTCGTCTCGTGCTCTCCGAAGGTCCCATTTATAATGTTATACAGTAGAAGCTCCAATTGTTAGATCAATTACAATTAATATATAACTCTGTAACTCATTTATTTCTTTAACTGGGAGCTAAAACATGGATGATTCTAAATTAGGAAAACACTAGTAAAACAGTAAAACACTAGGAAAACATAGGAAAAGTACTGTAAAACACACGGAAAACAGTGAAAATATTGATCAGCAGGGAATTTAACACATGTACTTCTCTGAATTGACAATCCTAAATGTACTCCTCGCATAGCACCCCTTAAGTAATCACCGTAAAACATAGGGAAAACACTATAAAAACACTATAAACCTTCCGGAAAACAGTGAAAAAATTTATCAGCATTAAATTTTACCTATATGCTGCAAAAAATAAATTGAAAGAGTCTAATACTGCCCAGAAAGCTTGTTGCTAGGCAACCAAAGAACTGTAACCAATCAGCATACGGTGCAGTATCAGTACAGCAGTACTATCCTTGTTTTACCGGTCAGTCAGTAGAGGCGCAAAGTACCAGTATTGCTGTATTCTGGTAGGCCTATTACCTGATTACAGATTACTAGTGCTGTAGTGCAGTAGTGTAATGCTGTAATGTAATGTAATGCTGTAATGTCCCAGTCCCATGGCTATGGCACTATCTCTGTAACCAGGCTGCCAGGCTGTCTTAATACTGTAATACTTACCAGTACTACTCAGCTACTAAATATAGAAATATTTACAGCTTTAACTAACCCTAACAATACTGCAATATCTGAATACTGGAATAAACTACTGCACTACAGCACTAATACTGTACTCTGTAATCAGGTAATAGGCCTACCAGAATGCAGCAATACTGGTACTTCGCGCCTCTACCGACTGACCGGTAAAACAAGGATAGTACTGCTGTACTGATACTGCACCGTAAGCTGATTGGTTACAGTTCTTTGGTTGCCTGGCAACAAGCTTTCTCGGCAATATTAGACTCTTTCAATTTATTTTTTTCAGCATATAGGTAAAATTTAATGCTGATCAATTTTTTCACTGTTTTCCGGGGAAGGTTTATAGTGTTTTCCCTATGTTTTACGGTGATTACTTAAGGGGTGCTATGCGAGGAGTACATTTAGGATTGTCAATTCAGAGTAGTACATGTGTTAAATTTCCTGCTGATCAATATTTTCACTGTTTTCCGGGTGTTTTACAGTACTTTTCTTATGTTTTCCTAGTGTTTTACCGTTTTACTAGTGTTTTCCTAATTTAGAACTATCCCTAAAACATGATGGTAAGGCAGCTTGTAGTAATTATTAGAAGACCGTTAGGACTTACTGAAAATGTATTGTCTTATCAATATTTATTTTATGTTTACCAGGTGAGCTCCTCCGAAGCAATACAGTAGCTCGTCCGTCAATGAAAGTTGACGAATGAAATCGACGCAGCTCAAACCCAGGATGCGGAAAAAAAGTTTCGAAAAAATCATTAAAGTGTCTTTTTTTATTTCGAAAATAGCCCCATAACAGGAATATTGCCATCGACTCAATGATAGAAACACCAGGTGGTGCGGATACGCCCAAACTGCAGAGAAGTATTTTATTTTACTTGCCGAGTTTTAGTAAAGTTGTGTTTACTCACTCAAACTATCACAGACAGTAATTAAACATCAACTGTTAGTTTATAATGTATTATTACCTCGTCAGCTGAATAAAAGCTGAATAATAAAAGCTTTTGTCGGTCCCAGCAAGTCAGCCTCCTGCTATGTGATCTAGAAGGTAACTCGCTATTGAATTATTGTAGTGACCTACCATTCAGATGACTTGAACAAATGTGTTCACTTTGTGATCACTGATGAAATCTGCTTTTTCTGGTGGGCTGTACTGTAGCATTACTGTGTAGCGTTGTACTGAACTATGGCTGCCATTAAAAAACTAATAGTAAAAAAAAATAAAATACCCCCTCGTGGCCCAGGGCTGCACCTGCCCCCAGAAACAGTAATTGTAATGGCCCATAGGCTGCCATTAAAAAAACTGATAGTAAAAAAAAAATAAAATACCCCTTCGTGGCCCAGGGCTGCCACTGCCCCCAAGAATCAGTAATACAGTATTTTATTTAATTCTTTCCGAGAAATAAATATGGGCATGGATCGTACGGTACTACCGCTACCGCAAAAAGTATCTACCGTACGATCCCAGACTATGGATCAATCTGATTCGACGACAAAACATTATGGCTTCGGACTAATGTTGCTTCCTCCACATCTCAACATTATTTATTTTTTTTACTGTATTGCTCCGAGGATATAATACAGTATTAATTCCCCTCTTTCAGATATTCTCCCGGTGTCTCTCAGAGAGCCTACGAAGATCATTAACAACTATTGGACACCGACGACGACCCTGCAAAGCTCTCGGACGGCGACGATAACGACGGGATGTCGCGGATATGTTGTGGACCAGGTCGTAAGGTGACCGCGATGGAAGCCAGGATGCTGCGTCTAGCTGGTCAGACTATACCGGAAAGCTATTATACCGGGTTGCTACGGTTACGGAACAACTCAAAAATGTTAACTGACTTAGATTGGTGGTGGTGGGGAGGGGGGGGGGGGGGGGGGGTGTCACTGGAAATATGACGTCAGAGACGTCAGCTGTAATGGATACAAATACCTGCACTTTTTGAACGCCCACATCACAGTTATGTATTTATCAACGATATTAATAGTTATTTACAAATTTGGAATCCTTGCAACGACACCTTTCCATTGGTATCAACAAATCACATTAAGGATGAAGAATAATTGCGGTGCGACTGGTGCAATGTTTAATTACTTATCAAACAATAATATGTGTTAATAATTATAATACAGTAATAAGGATGATTTTAAGGGGGGGGGGGGGGGGGGGGGGGGGTGCAGAACTATTTTCACAAAATTTCCTCTGATAGTTATGTTGCCCCATCTTTGGTCTATCATATAGAAAAACTTTCATGTGATTAGGTTCAAAACTGTAAAAGCCTTAGGGTTTTAAGCGCAACAAAGTTTTTTTATTGTTAACTAGTACTAATATTAAATTAAATAACGAAAAATAAAATTTTTCTGACCTGCGATGTAGAATAGCATCTTTAGATACCTATATTCAAAATTATAGCTAAAACCAAACAATTTTGAAACGCTGAGAGTGACAAATCAAAGAAATCGAAGAGTTGTCCGAAAATGGTGTAGGCCCAACCACACCCCCCTTAACAATACATTTACATATTGTAGGCCTAGGTTAAATAAAACACGTTATTTTCCTTTTCGCCCCTCGATCCGACTTATTTACCTTCCTTGCTGTGCTCGGTCTATAAATAACAGAATAACAGATCTCAGGATGAACGGTAAATAAAGATTTTATTTACCGTACAATGAATAGTAATTTTTTCGCGAGTATTTAATACGTTAAAAGGAGTTGATTATATTAATAGATATATACTGTATAATAATAAGGACCCTGTAACCAGCATGTCTCCTCGCTTCCAGTTTTAGATATAGTTGTAAAGTTGATCACGGTGAATAAAGCACTCATTCCCATTTCCGCTCACACTGACACGGTAACGTGTGACAGCTAAATTGGTATCGAAACAATTGTACTTGGTTTTATGATCCAGCCTCACTGGGAAACTTCCCGCAGAAACTCCATTAACTTTTGTTTCAAAGTTGCGACGTGTTAAACATATCTCCACCTGTAAATAAATTGCAATATTGTTTATAAGCTGGTGTGTATGGCTACAGAACTGCCTGTACATACTGTAGTTAGGTAAGTATTAATTGTAACAGTACAGTGCAGTTGGAGACAGGCTGCAGTACTCACTTTACCCATCCAAAGTAATCTGTCGCCCTACAGACTGCAGGCCATATTATAATACATCAAACACTACTACTTAAAGCGTTAATCGGAATGATTATTGTGAAACGGATATGATTAAGGGTCCCTGTAGGCATACTGTCGGAATTAATTCCAGGATTTTAATTACAAACTCCAATATCAGCATTGAATAATAATACTGTAATAATAATAATAAATCTCGCTTTTCCCAAGTATGGGTTCAAAGCGCTGTTAAATTGACGACAATATTGTGTTGGGAAGATTAGCTTAAATTTGGAATTTGGAGTTCGGTTTTTACTCGGATGCGAAAAGTTATCAGATCGGTGGCGGTTCCACTTTGAAAATATTGAAGACTGTTGTAGCTGCGATCGGGCGCCAATTGATTTCAGTTTGAAATTTGAAACTTCTTTCAAAACGGCTCTTTTGAAATGGCTTTCCATGTGAGTGTGAGTAACGCAATCTTGTAATCAATTCAGTATCAAATGGGAGGCCAATGTAGGTTGCGGAGCGATGGGGTTAAATTGGAGAACCGGTGGTGATGATAATAACTGATAACGGTGCTGACAATAATACGGAAACGCACTGATTTGCTGACTATTTCCAATTTTGCTCATGTATAAGGAAAATTTCAGCTCACATAATTTGGTATTATGAAATAGGATAAATATCACACAAAACCACTGGAATTTGAGCCGAAATAGTTACTCGAACTTCCCTTCTGCTTACCTCTTAATAAAGAAAGTTAGTTGTGTTAGCGCATTTGATAAAAAATATGTTCTTTCAATCTCAATTTCGTATATTTTGACTCTATACTGACTATTTCGGAAATACATGCAGGGTAGGTTTTAACTTGCTGGTCTGATACAATGAGCGGTATACCTTCAACGCAGGGCAATTCACTGGATCGATTTATCTCCCGTTTTTCCTTCTTATATATTGATTTGCTCTATATTTTATTTTTTTTGTTCAATACGGTATTTGATTATCTATTGTATTTAACTTGAGATATGATACCGGGAGGGTGTGGCAATACAGTATAACAAGCAAATGACTGACTAATTAATTCTGTAAGGACTGAAGTCTAGCATTTGTGTTTCCCTTTAGAGGAAACGCAATTTAGAGGAACGCTTTATTGTAACTTGTCTTTATGTCTAATTATATTGATATTGCTACCGTAATCAATTTGTGACAACTCTCAATCGTGATATAGTTAATAATAAGAGCTTTTCTTATAATAATGGTCCGAGATATCGCCATATATTAATTATTTAGTGAATCAGAGGTACGACAACACACAAATCTGATGCAATTGCCCAGATTATCACTGATTCTTAATTATAGTAAGTAACCCACCTGTTGTGGCGCGTGTAAAACTTTCTTGATTCCGTAATATCGGCGATATATTAAACAAACAATGAGAGCAAATTGAGTTTAACGACAGAATATCAGTTAACAATGAAATTAAAATGGCATCAAGACACAGACATTAACATATTGGTATAAAGACATGAGGGCATAAAGGTGTATAACATAAAGGCATGTAATAAATGCTAGTCATCAGAAATCTGACCAGCGTATAAAGGCCCTGCATGGGAGGTAACTCCGTAGCAGTATGCAATGTGCTGAGTGAGCAAAATATTCAACCAGCAGAGATTATATATCAGGTTAACTTAAGGCAATAATACGGGCCAATAAGACGTCACAAACCTTAAAACATCCTATCACAAACCGAATATGTGTATAATGGCACTAGATGGTGTAAAAACCCTTATCAAAGAATTATTCAACAGAAACAGCCAATATTACACCGTAATCAGCTTTAACAACATAAAATGTTATTTTGCTCTAAAAATCAGTACACTAAGTAATATACTGGCAGAATTTAAGAATGCAGCAACACCGCTTCCATTCATTTAGCCACCAGGGTGTTAAAATTTAAGTCGTTCAAATCGTACATAGAAGAAGGTCTAGAAAGTAAATAGTTCAATTAACAATATCAAACTCAAATTATATGGGACATACGTAACCAACGTATAAAAATATCTCAACTCGTGAACAAAATAAATCAAGTGGATCAATGAATATCTATCACTTCTAAATAAGCGAACTATAGTGCCAGAGAGTATTTAAAACATATATAAAAGGTTTCAGTTTGTGTACAAATAAGCTAAATGAATTATTGGGGACACCACTTACTTATTTTACATATAATATAAAGTAAAGATATGAGTCATATAAAGTAAAATAGGGGTAATATAAAGTAACCAGAAAAATCAATGTTTATTCCCGGGTCTTTTTCTTTTTGGAGGGTCACTTTGTTGGGTCGGCGGGTGCAATTGTGTGTGGTGAGAGTAGGGCGATAGGTCGGGGAGTAGGTGAGGACCTAAGGCGAGGAAGGATGGAGAGTGATAGTTAGTAGAGAGTGTGCAAGTGTACCGGTAGGCGGTAGGGCAGTAGAGTGGTACTTGGGTTGCGCGGATTAGGTTTATTGCTCGGATTCAGTAATTGGTTATTGTTAATTGTGTATACTGGTTTATATTGTTATATATTACATATATATATAATAAATGATTGCATTGAAGCTCGAAGATATATTGATTATTTAAGTGACTGGGAAGTTTGGGAGAACGTTCGTTGTATTCGATGCTACAAGCGCGAGGCTGCATTTACTTACTTCCTATTACAGTATTAGGCCTACTGTATTACCGGTCAACCGGTAACATAATTTTGACACCGCTAGCCTACCACTGTAGGCCCTATACTTAACGGACGCGGTACTTAAAAGTTTAGTTCATACCAGACTGAGGTTTAAATATATGGATAACGACGGCCAGGTGACGGGAACGTCGAGAGGTGAAGGTGAAGGTACCGGTAGCAGTGCCCGAAATTTGAGTGTAAAGTTGGATGGCGTTTAAATTTACAGGAGTGGACAACCAAAATTTCGAAGAGTGGGCGCAAAAATTCGAAGTTATCGCAGAATTACAGGATTGGGGCACTAGAAAAGCTAAATTCGCACCATTGTTCCTCAAGAGCAATGCATTCACAGTATATCAACAGCTTTCAACCGATGACAAGGAGGATTGGGTTGTTTTGAAACAAAAGTTGAGTGAGGCTTTTTCAGTAACTCGTTTCCAAGCTTATAATTTGTTTAAAAACCGTGTTGTGCGTCCTGGTGAAACATATGAAGTCTGTTCGCGCTTTTGAAGACCTTTAGCAGTTTAACCTGCCAAAATTTATATGTCTTTTAGTTAATTAACACACCTTTAGCATACGACAATATTTTATGCTAATAAACAAAACATTAGCCGAAGCCAGCCCATGCGCGATCATTCACCCGATGGATCTACACCCGGGAGGCTGAATTCGGATGCTTAGATTTTATTATTGCAGTGTAAGGTTGCAGTGTAAACTTACTGTATTATTCGATAGATCGTTAATAATTAATTTCTGACAGATATTATTGGCTTTCGGGAAATATTAACAGTTCCTTTAGGACGTGGCGCTTTATCTATTTAAACAGAACTAAGACTTATACTAAACGCAACGATACTGCTTGTGATTAAAGTATAAAGCGTATTCTTTAGGAAATACTTTGTTACCAATCACGATCATACACACTATTCTGCCGACAGTCAGTACATTTGATCACACATAAAGAGAGCAGTAATTGACTCACGTAGGGTCTGCTAAATAACATTGGATTCAATACACACCACATTAATATAAATCGCAATTGTTATGTATAGCCGGTCTCTCTAACCTGTAGTGTATCAAGAAAATTGGGAATTTGGGTGATTTATCCGTATTATCCAAAGAGCAATATTTCCATCAACAAATAGGTACAATTAATAACTGACAGTAAATAGCAGTACAAACAATATGATTAGTGCAGTTAAATTAAGTGAGGTAACACCGCCGCCGGTAACAGTTATACTTTCTATAATCTAAGCAGTTTACTAGAGTTCTTACCAAAAAGCCGGTGTTTCTGGCTTAGACAGCAATAACAACAAAGTATCAAGTAAAAACAGTAAGACTGAACACTCTCCTTATGATCGGCCGAAAAGCTACACGTCGACAGGAAAAATCGCTCTGATTGGCTCAAGCCAAACAAAGAACCATGCATCCAATGGCTGTTTCCATGTCAGCAACCAGCTGTTACATGTCGTAATATGAATCATCACGGCTAAGCTGTGAAAGGTAGTTGGTGCATTGCAGGTTTTTTTGCCTTACCATGTCCGCCAAAACACGTATATAGCAGAATGACTTTTATGTCCGTTAAAACACCTGTAACGGTACCTTGCGGGCGAGGGGAATATATATACAGTTAGAGAACCTTTTTAGAGTATTCCAGCGCCTGGGGGGAAACTGGATTGCGAAGCAAAAGGGGCCAGTTATATCCCACAGAAGCTTTTACAAAGTCTTCCTAGCCGACTTAAAGCGATTATTATCCTTGGCTGGGATTTCAGATGCGACTAATGTTATGCTACAGAGTCAATTCATTGCGGGTTTACCTGTGGAAGTTTCTTCACAGCTTCGAAAGTCTTTGGCCGCGGATGGGGTTTCTGTACCGTTGTCAGAGCTGGTTGCTAGGGCTCGTAATGTACTAGCAGCAATTGAGGATGCTGAGGGGTTTACAATCACTGGAGCCATGGTAAATTCGGATCGTAGCCGTGGAGTTGGGAACTATTCAACCCGCCTGCCTACACGTGGTGGAGGGGGACAACGTTTTAATGGAGACAGGCTGATGTGTTGGCGATGTGGCCAGGTGGGCCATTTACGTAAATACTGTATGCAGGTTACACCGGTATCTCAGCCTGTTACTGGCGGGTTAACAGGACCGATGACAGGGGCCCGTTGCTATGGATGTGGGGGAAGAGGACACATGCGTCGCGAATGTACTACAGTAAATGGGCCGAGTTCGGGAAACTGGCGAGGGGGGGCATCTGTGCAACCTCAGCTTTATATAGCTATAGGTGCTCCCCATATAATAAATGTTTACCTGTAGTAAATGTTTATCCACTGTGTCATTTAATGAAATAGTTTGTAATTTATCAGTGGGATTAGATACATTTTGTACTCATTCATTGATTTCACAGGGTTTTTTAGACCGAAATAATGTAAAGTATGATTATTGTGTAAAGACTCTAAATACTTTAGGTGACAAAGTGCCTTTGGTTGGTATGGTGTCATGTACTTTATTCAATGCACCAGGTGTTAGCCAGCCAGTAGAACTTCAACTGCATGTTGTTGATACAGAATCACTATTTGGGACGGATGCATTATTTGGTATCGATGTAATTCAACATGTTGGTGGTATTAACTTATCCTATGACAGGCAGTCTGGTGCAATGGCTGTTTGTTTGACTCAAAGTGTGATCAGTGGTGACAGTAAAGTACAGAGCCTTGGAAGGCTCCATAGTGAAGTCATTGAAACACCATTACAAAGTAGTGTTTGCTCTGCTGCTTTCCAGGATGCTGGGGGAGACAAAGTGGAAGTGTATGGGCGTGATGAGCAGTCTATCAGGGGTGTGCATAGTGAGTTAAATGTTAATGCACCTGAATGGTTCCCCCCCAGACATACTGTTCCGTATCCCCGTCTGGGTAAATTTATTAAGGTTGCTAAAAGTGTGAATGGAGATGTTGAACTTGTTGAGAAATATTTTGTAGTTACATGGCTGAATGAAAAACGATATTGGGAATTGAAATGGACATGGAAAGGGGGAAACCCTCCGATAAAACATCTGGGGTCTGGTCTTGGGGATTATGGCATCACTATAGGGCAACCACAAAGTAAACTCCTTAATGCTGAGGTTAACAAATGGATAGAAAATGGCTGGGTTGAGAAATATGAGAGGGAAATGCATGGGGAACTGAGAGGACTTCTTCCACTCATTCCCGTATTACAGGAACACAAAGATACTACTCCTGTGCGACCTGTTTTAGACTATACACCCCTAAATAAGTGTGTTCAAGCTGATCCAGGGCGCCAAGTCGCAGTTTGTGATAAAGCTGTGCGTAGCTGGCGAAAAATGGGGAATCATACTAGGAGTCTAGACCTATCTAAGGCATACTTACAAATTCATGTTGTAGATGACCTTTGCCTATATCAGGGTATGCTTTGGGATGGAACCATTTATATTATGAAACGTATGGGATATGGCTTAGAAATTGCACATAAAGTGTTGAATGCTGTTGTACTCTTTGTGTTAGATACAGCTGGATACTCCCCTGATGAGGTAGAAAAATATGTAGACGACATATATGTCAATGAGGATAAGGTCAAAGTGGAAGACGTTAGGGTTAACCTTGCATGCTATGGGTTAGTTACCAAAGAACCCACAGGTCCAAATGAAATGCGCCTACTTGGCATAGATGTTCAATCCAATAAGTGTGGTGTTTTGCAATGGAAACGATTTTTAAAGTCATTACTGTCTGTGCCGCATCCGTTGACCAAACGTCAGCTGTTTTCTTGGTGTGGTAAGATTGTTGCGCACTATCCTGTTGCAAGCTATTTACGTGTGTGTTGCTGCTGGCTTAAACGCCAATGCAGTGATGGAATGTGGGACAGTAGTGTTAATGATGTAGTTGAGACATTAGCCCACGATCTATATCATATGATCGAACTCGATGATCCTGTGAAGGGGCAATGGACAGTGCTGGACAAAGATGATACTAAGGTTGACATCTGGGTTGACTCTAGTGATATTGCACGAGCAGTTGTTTTGGAAGTTGATGGTGTTGTGGTGGAGGATGGTGCATGGTTGCGAAAATTAAAAGATTCAATGCACATTAACATTGCTGAGCTTGATGCTGTTATTGATGGTTTAAATCTTGCAGTAAAGTGGAACTTAGTGACTAAGAACTACAATATATTTACCGATTCAGAGACAGTAAATAGGTGGTTGTGCCAAATGCTTGGAAATGTACAGCGATTCAAAATAGGGGGACTGTCTGAGGTTATTGTAAAAAGACGTCTGCAAGTGATTGAAGAAATTGTTGACTGTTATCATTGGAATATTAATGTTATCAAAGTTGCTTCTAAGGATAATAAGGCTGATCGATTGACCAGAATTCCTGAAAGGTGGAGAAAAATTGTTCGGGCAGTTGAACATGCTGTTGATGATGATGTTATATGTGCTGGTGCACATTTACCTAAGACCGTTGTTGGAATAGATGTTGGTATAATTTGTGCGAGGCAGGATGCTAATCTGGAATTAGCTGCCGTGAGACATGCCATAAATACCAATGATTGGAGTGAAGTCTCAAAGCATTGTGTTTATAAAGGTTTGAAGTCGCAGCTGCAAGTTGATTCATCTGGCTTGCTTTTAAGATAAGTTAAAATTCCTCCTAATGATGTGGTTGATGTACCTGTGATTCCCAGTGATTTAGAGGCTGATGTCATTAGAAGAGGTCATTGCTCTTCTGGTCATAGCTGTTGGGAGATATCCAGGAATTATTTACGACGTATATGTTATTTTCCATCCATGGCAATAAAATGTCAGGAATTTGTAAGCACCTGTAGAGAGTGTTGTTTGGCTAACCCGGTTAAACCAGAAAGTAGTTATCCCTCAGAGAGAACTGTAATAGCTGACCATCCATGGCAAATTGTGTTTGTTGATTCTCTCAAGGTGGGTGAATCTTCATTGTTGGTTATGGTTGATTCGCTTTCAAAGTGGGCTGAAGTATAATCTGTTCCATCTTTGTCTGCAGCAGATGTGACACCTATATTTCTTAATAAGTGTATACAATGGGTCCCCCCTGAAGTCATTCGTTCTGATGCTGGTCCTGAATTTGTAAATGGTCTGATAAAAAGTGTGCAGGCCGTGTTCGGTTTTAAAATGTTACACGGTGCAGTTAGAAATCCTCGAAGCCAAGGTGTTGTGGAACGTTACCACCGTACTTTTTTGACGATCTTAAGAAAAACTTTGATCAACCGACAAACGAATAGTGGTAAATGCACAGTAGAACAAGATGAGTTAAATTGGATTCTTTATTACTACCGTAATCGTCCTAATACTTCAATTGGTATATCACCCATGAAAGCCTTTTGTGGTTGGGAACAGGGTGCAATCAATTGGACAAGTGCAAAAGGATACAGCCCTAGTACATGGGTTGGTTACCGCATGAAACTAGCCGCCGAGTTGTTTGATTTCTTGGAGCTACAACTCTCAGCATTAGATAATGACCTAAAAATTGTAACAAGGCAGTTCACTGCGGGGGACAGTGTTTTTCTACGAAGAGACCCCAGGGCCGGAAAGGCATTCACTCCCTGGGAAGATGGGTGGATGGTTGTGGGACAGAAGGGACTGGCTACTTACCTGATAAAGCACAAAAACCATAAACGCCGGCAAAAGATTGTAAATGTAGATTTGTTGAAGACACCCGATGAAACAACAAATAAAACTAACATTACTCTTAACAACTTTACAACTGGTCCCATTCGAGAAGTAGTTACCGATTCGAATTCATTAGATGAAGTTATTGTTGAATTGGAGTCTCCAAAGTATTGGTGAAGGAGTCTTATCTAGTAGTGAGAGCGATGTTAGTGAGTGTGAGGACACACGTGGGGTTATCACTAGGAGCGGCCGGATTGTGAAACCTCCAAAATACTATGGTTATTGAGAAAATACAATTGCAGGGGGAGATGTTGGGTCGGCGGGTGCAATTGTGTGTGGTGAGAGTAGGGCGATAGGTCGGGGAGTAGGTGAGGACCTAAGGCGAGGAAGGATGGAGAGTGATAGTTAGTAGAGAGTGTGGAAGTGTACCGGTAGGCGGTAGGGCAGTAGAGTGGTACTTGGGTTGCGCGGATTAGGTTTATTGCTCGGATTCAGTAATTGGTTATTGTTAATTGTGTATACTGGTTTATATTGTTATATTACATATATATATAATAAATGATTGCATTGAAGCTCAAAGATATATTGATTATTTAAGTGACTGGGAAGTTTGGGAGAACGTTCGTTGTATTCGATGCTACAACTTGCGACGTGTCATTGGTGGGGAACCGTTATTTGGTGAAGAAGGTGGGGAACTTCGCACTTTTAGCCCTTCAGCGGCGGAAGGGTGATTTCCAAATAATCTGAAAGGGCCGCGACTGCCTGCACATTTGGTCCACCAGTGGATGTTTCCGGTTGAGGTTCGATAACCGTAGTTGCCGCCGGAATGGAATAGTGTAATAACTTCACACCCTTTCGGAGTACTTTAGCCAGTGAAGATCTAGAGGAAGGGGTTAACGTGGATTGTACCGCTTTCTTAAGTATGGCGGCAGTGACCGGTCCTTTAACCCTATTAAACCCGGGGGGGGGGGGGGGGGGGGGGTCAATATGAACCCCCCCGTGGTTTTTTTATTATAATTCTGAAACAAACGCAGTTGGGAATCTGAAATTTTATGACTTTTCCTAAAAATCTATTGTCTTCCTAGAAGTGAAAACCGTTTTCAAAAATATTGGGTACTTTTCGAGTTATAGCACCATTTTTTAGCCCTACTTTTGGCACTTTTTTGAGACGTTTTTTTGAAAATTACATTTCATTAAATATGAATTGTAACATCTCTATTTTTTATTTACACCGGTTTTTTGGTGTTAGAAATTGGATGGAATTCATATAAATTGATTTAGAAATTTCAAACTTGTTTTTTTCGGTGGGTGCCAAATTTTGGTGCCAGCACCAAATTTTGAAATATGTCAATTTTGTAAATTTATTGTTTGAAACTTGTTTTTTACGAAATTGGGGTTTTTTGGGGTTCTGGATTCGATGAAATATATACGAGTTGCACCAAGCGTATCAAACTCGTATTTTTCGGTGCTGTGTGCAAATTTTGGTGTTAGCACGAAATTTTGAAAATCCATTCAATAGATAAAATTGCTTGTGACAATTTATTTCTTGCGTTTTAGAGGTTTATGGCTGTTCTGAATTCAATGTAATATATAATTATCGAACTAGACATCTCAAACTTGTATTTTTCGGATGTGGGTGCAAAATGTGGTGCTAGTACCAAATACCAAAAGCACCAAAAATATATCAATTGATTGTGTCACCTTGTTTCATGCGTTATACGGGTTTGTGATGGTTCTGAATTCAATGGAATCAGTAAAAATTTCATAAGAGTTCTCAAACTTGTATTTTTCGCCGGTGGGTGAAAATTGTTGTGCCAGCACCAAATTTTGGAAAATATGCAAATTGATCAGTAGATACAGTACAGGCCACCAGAAAACGCAGATTTGTACAATTGTGAACACATTTTATCAAATGTGTACCAGTGTAATGTAATGTTGTTGAACGGGACAATTGAACATAATTGAATTGGCAACAACCAAAATTTTTTCGCCAAAGGATACAATTGAATACTTTTGAAACGCTTAGTAATCTGGAAACTCTCTGTAGTTTGCCGCGAACTGTCACTCACTGTAGCTGGAAATGCGATAAGGATTTTGTTTACCTTTATAGTGTGCAGTTAATAGTGTCTAGTAGGCAGCCCTATAGTTAGTGATGTTAAGGCATCTTCTGGTGTTTCTCTGTGCCCTCCCGGTGTCAGACTAATGGCGCGACATCTCCCTGCACTGGTCTAGGCTCCTCCATCCACATACCCATCCACTCCCATACACCCCATGAACCTCCATGTGGTCTTGTATGTAGTTCTCTCTCTACCAATACAGCCCGTGTCCGCAATATTACGCCCTGGGGGCTCTCTCATCTACCTGATATCAGACATACAGGCGCACCGCACACAAAGCCTTTGTCGGTCCCAGCAAGTTAGCCTCCTGCTGTGTGATCTAGAAGATAACTCGCCATAACCTGCCAATCAGATGACTTGAACAAATGTGTTCACATGTGATCACATTGGATGAAATCTGCTTTTTCTGGTGCCCTGTACTCTAGTATCACCTTGTTTCTTGCGTTATACGGGTTTATGAGAGTCCTGAATCCGATGGGATCAATAAAAACAGCACTGGACATCGCAAACTTGTACTTTTTGGTGATGGGTACGAAATTTGGTGCTAGCACCAAAATTTGCCAAATTACGCCGAAAAATACAAGTATCAATGATCTGGCATATTAGAAATGTATTCCATTAGAATCAGCGCCCTCGAAAACCTGAAAATGTGAATTTATAGCATCGTATAAGTGAATTAAAAATTTTGTGTTCTACTTGAAAAGTGCTGGTTACTTGTTTTTTTCATTTTTTCCCTACGCAGAGAGGACTAAACAGCCATTTATAGTAATCATATCATTTTTAAATATTTTACAATGTATTTTGCACCCAGAAAACATGTATTGAAAAATAATTAGCCGAAAATGTAACTTTCAAATTTTGTGAAAATTGTGCACTACTTGTAATTTTGGTGCTGCAATATAACCACCCCAGTACATTTTTTCGAAAATTTTTTTTTTCGGTCTGATCCAGACAAGTGATACCTACGTACAAACAAAAAATCAGACGTTTTCGTAAATATTTGTAGATTTTAGAGGGGGGGTCAATATGACCCCCCCCCCCGGTATTTGTACAACATTTTATAGCCCGGTACTAATAGGGTTAAGGGTTTGTGATAAAGTCATGACACCTCCTCTGTCTGAAACATACCTTAGAGGCTTGACTGTCTCTTCCGCAAGATGTGTGGTATGACGGAGGTATGTAATGCGATCCGAAGTTTGTAACAACTCAGGATTGGCGGCAACGAACTCGTAACTAAGATTGGAGTCTTTTCGAATAAAATCGATAAGGTTATAAGTTGTCACATCACCGGGGTTCATACGGCGAAGGAATGTGCGCACGTATTGAACGTTGGTGAGCTCCGAGACTGTTAACAGTAGTTGGTAGTCAGGAAGGTGGGATCGTTGCTCTTCAATCGCAAAGGCATAGGGGTTGAAGGCAAAGACTCCGCAACCGCAATATGAGCGGGAAGACTCATAACGGAGGCGCGTGATTTGATGTAAATCTGCGGAATGTAATTCCACAATTTAATATACTTTAGGAGGGATGTTTCATCGTCCCGTTGTGTCAAGTGAAAGGGGCAAGAGCCCAGATAATGTCCCTTTAATAGACATTTGTCGCATTGTTCCAAGAATTGCGGACAGTTAAAGAACGTGTGATCATTAAACAATCTACAATACGGACAATGAAGGGGTACGTCAGAACATTGTGAATATGTTTGACAAATCGTGCCGGTAGGTGGCGCTTTATCCGCATGGGAGCCACATTGAATGCAGCGCTTTCAACCTTGTGATACGGCGGAACGAAAGTCAAATCTCGTTAATGGCTGTGGTCCAAGGTGCCATGGTATAATAAACTCGCCGTCATCGTCTTACTCAGAAGTTGGATGGATGGGTTTGGATTCTAAAACTGTCCGCTTGTAAAACGTAGTCATTTAAGTAGGAAGCTAACTGCTTATCCGAGGTTTGGACAATTGAGACTGAATACCCAAACTTGAGGATGGGGCGTTCTAGAATAGTGGAATGTAGGTTTTTGACGCACACATCCTTGAATATGGCGAAACCCTTTCGGTTTAGGTCCTCAAAAGCGGACAAACGCTTATTTACCTATCCCTTCAGAGCAGGGTCATGGAACTGGCTGTCAATGCCGAAGAAGGGGAATAAGAACCTTCGAAAACATTCGAAACTTTGGAATTTCCCTTCAAGATTAACCTTAGCAAGCTGGGTTACGAGAAGAAAAGGGTGGGACCTCAGAGTCCTACTACAAGTATCAGCTAACCAACCTGATACGGCAGAGTTCTCGTAAATCATGTAAATAGTGAGAGAAGGCTGAAGAGGGACACTAATGTTAGAATAAACAGCACCAGGGGCGGTCAAAGGACAATTGAAGTAATAAAGGGAATAATTATCACTGTATAGGTTTAAATAACAGTTATACCGACCTTCCTTGAAATCCCTACCGAGTTCATGGAACGAAATGTGTCTGATGCCGTTACATTCAGCTCTACGCATCCCGTTTCCTACGCGTTCATAAATGACACAGAAGAAGCCACGCCACATTCCTGGGCCCATGGGAGCATCATTTGAGTGTCCGCAAAAGGGTAAGGGATGTCTAATAAGGAGTCAAAGTCTTTATACAAGTCGGGATATATCGCTGAACCGAGTTTACCGATCCTCTCGTTGAACAACAGGTCGAGAACGGGTTGGGGCAACATTGAAGGCTCAATGCCGAGCGTAGGGTGACGTTTGGTTTTAATAACGTATCGGTAGGACTTCTCGAACTGTCCATGCTGAGGTAGCGCGTCAGCGCTACGGGAGATTCGTGTGAATACATGGGTGGCTCTGGTTAAGCCATGGATATGTATTAATCGGGTAGTACCGAGTTCATCGTTCGATACAGAACCTTCATTACCGTATAGCATTACGCCATATTGTTGGATAATCATCCACTTCAACCGGCGTCCATAAGCTATCGAGGGAACCAATGGAGCTTCGGGCGATAACTACCGATTTGTAGCTTTGGACGCAGTCTAAGGTCGCAGTCACTTGCGGTCGGTCAGATTGTAATTCAAGGCCAGTCAGTAGTGGGTTGGTTTGTTCCGGTGATAGTGGGTGATCGATTTAGTTTTGAGGGCATAAAGGAGTTACCCGCTTGATTCGAACTGGAATATTCTGGCTCGGGCAATTCTCTAGTCGGAGATCTGTCCGGGTCGGAATTTACTGGTATTGCAGTCATGTCAAGTTTGGAAGTGTGGTCGCTGTGGGAACTGTCTGAGGAGCTCTTGTTGATATTTGAACGATGAGACATTTTGTTAGATTTTATTTTGGAGAAAATGTATTTTATTAACCCTTTAAATAATTATTATGCATCCTTTTATTATCGACGATTTATTGTAACAATAATAATATGTTATAAATAATTATTACAATCGCACCCAAGTAAATAATACAGAGGGGGTATAAGCAGGGTAGTTAACTACTGCTAACCTACTGCCACCTTCCTATGTAATACGCCTAAATTAACAGCTTGGGCTGAAGGGCTAGCAAGCTGTGCGATGTTTCCTATGGGGGTAACACAGCCTACCTATTAGTAGCAACCAAACGAGCAGGGTGTATAAGCCTAGGCTGTAGTCAAAGGTTACGCAGAGGTAGGACAAGTCATGTGATACAATATTGCTTGCAGAGACAACAAATAATTCTTCCCGAGAATTATATTGGTTTTTTGGAATATTACGCTGACAAGAGGTCCAAGTTGTAAATATTGGATCTGATGGGGAATATATGAGCTGAAATGTTAAATAGCTCGATGATATGTATGTATATCGGCTAAAAGTTCCTTGATATTTATTATGGAACAATAATCTTGGAATAAAAACCGCACAACTCAATAAAATAAATACAAAACGTTACTTATACCTACAAATACCTACGTTACGATGGAAGTGCGTAAACTTAGAGTTTACTTTATTGTAGTATACGTAAAAAACAAAATTGGCTATGGGACTATGATAAGACTATGGGAATTTACCAGGGAATTTGCAAAACGCTTCGAACGTTTAGGAAGTCGAAACCGGTCAAGAGACAAACATTAATAGCACAAATAAAAACAATAGATACGGTTAGTAGAATGCGTCCCCGCGATTGTCGTAAAATATGCTACCTTGTTCTCTTAGTATATTTCGCCGAGTATAGGGTATGATGAACGAACTGTTGATGGGCTAAGACCGCATAAAGTGGTTGCAATCGACTGAAAAATTAGAAAGGCAGGAAAAGTAATTTGTCGGGAATAAAGTGATATCTCCCCCCACAAGGAAATATACAACTTTATGTGTTCCAATAATGGAAATATGAATAATAAAATAATATGAATAAAATGAGGCCTACAAAACAATTAAGCATTTACTTAATATACTATGAAGCCAAGCAAATTAGATACCGGTAATTTACAGTAGGCAGTCTTGCAGTAAGATTTTTTACAGTAAATATGAGATTCCGTCTATTATCTGATCCATAAAGAAAGTTGAGTGCCCAGGTCACCGGGGGAAACATAATAATAAGTTTGTTAGAGGATCTGTTGCTGGTGATCAAAAAAGTGGGCGAACCTATGCGGCCTATCTCATCCGGGTCCGGCTCACCTGGAGAGAAACCCTCTTGGTTTGCGAGTAAGATCCTCAGCCAAGCGGCCGCGCTCGTTCCGGAATGACTACGGAATACCGCGGATTTCATGGAACGTGTGGCTCAACTACCGCCGCTTCAACCTGGCGATATGTTGTTCAGCCTCGACATTGTTTCAATGTACACGGTAATCCATGTACAAGAAGGGATCGATGTAGTCACTGGTTTCGCCAACCAGCATATGGATGAAATCCACTTATTCGGTTTAGATATCCCTGATCTATATGGTTTACTTAAAACCAGTTTAGAATTTACTTTCTTCCGTTTCAACGGTAAATTCTATGAACAAAATGACGGACTCGGGATGGGAGTTAGGCTTGCCGGACCATTTTCGGGGATCTATATACATGTTAAAGAAAAAATATTTTTAGCGAATTACCATTTAAGCGTTTTTTGCTGGTTTAGATTCTACGATGATGGTTGGTCCGTGTGGCAGCACGGAGAGGAAGAGTTAGACAGTTTTCTTGGTTATTAGAATACTTGCCACCCCAATATTAAATATACCATGGAGAAATCCTATACCAGTCTCCCCTTTCTCGATGTAATCACCACGGTTAATGACCACTGCACATAGACTTCGAGCTCTATATCAAACCTAGTAATGCCGCCATAATCCTTAACTACTACAGTAGCCACCCGCGCAACATAGTTCTTAACCCTATTAGTACCGGGCTATAAAATGCAGTACAAATACCGGGGGGGGGGTCATATTGACCCCTCCCTCTAAAATCTACAAAAATTAACGAAAACGTCTGATTTTTTGTTTGTACGTAGGTATCACTAGTCTGGATCCGACCGAAAAAAAAAAATTTCAAAAAAATGTACTGGAGTGGTAATATTGCAGCATCAAAATTACAAGTAGTGCACAATTTTCACAAAATTTGAAAGTTACATTTTTCGGCTAATTGTTTTTCAATACAGGTTTTCTGGGGCGCAAAATACATTGGAAAATATTTAAAAATGATATGATTACCATAAATGGCTGTTTAGTCCTCTATGCGTAGGAAAAAAAGGAAAAAAACAAGTAACCAGCACTTTTCAGTTAGAACACAAAATTTTTAATTCACTTATACGATGCTATAAATTCACATTTTTAGGTTTTCTAGGGCGCTGATTCTAATGGAATACATTTCAAATATGCCAGATCATTGCTACTTGTATTTTTCGGCGTAATTTGGCAAATTTTGGTGCTAGCACCAAATTTCGTACCCATCACCAAAAAGTACAAGTTTGCGATGTCCAGTGCTGTTTTTATTGTTTCCATCGGATTCAGGACCCTCATAAACCCGTATAACGCAAGAAACAAGATGATACTATCTACTGATCAATTTACTAATTTTCCAAAATTTGGTGCAAAACAACAATTTTCACCCACCGGCGAAAAATACAAGTTTGAAAACTCTTATGGAATTTTTACTGATTCCATTGAATTCAGAACCCTAACAAACCCGTATAACGCAAGAAACAAGATGACACAATCAATTGATATATTTGATGGTTTTCAAAATTTGGTGCTAGCACCACATTTTGCACCCACTTCCGAAAAATACAAGTTTGAGATGTCTAGTTCGATAATTATATATTCCATTGAATTCAGAACAGCCATAAACCTCTAAAATGCAAGAAATAAATTGTCACAAGCAATTTTATCTATTGAATGGATTTTCAAAATTTCGTGCTAGCACCAAAATTTGCACACAGCACCGAAAAATACAAGTTTGATACGCTTGGTGCAACTCGTATATATTTCATCGAAACCAGAACCCCAAAAAACCCCAATTGCGTAAAAAAACAAGTTTCAAACAATCAATTTACAAAATTGACATATTTCAAAATTTGGTGCTGGGACCAAAATTTGGCACCCGCCGAAAAAAACAAGTTTGAAATTTCTAAATCAATTTATATGAATTCCATCCAATTGCTAACACCAAAAAACCGGTGTAAATCAATAATAGAGATGTTACAATTAATATTTAATGAAATGTAATTTTCAAAAAACGTCTCAAAAAAAGTGCCAAAAGTAGGGTTAAAAAATGGTGCTATAACTCGAAAACTACCCAATATTTTTGAAAACGGTTTTCACTACTAGGAAGACAATAGATTTTTAGGAAAAGTCATAAAATTTCAGAATTCCAACTGCGTTTGTTTCAGAATTATAATAAAAAAACCACGGGAGGGGTCATATTGACCCCCCCCCGGGTTTAATAGGGTTAATACTGCTAGGGCCGCACTCCAACGGGCTATACATAATAGTAATACCAATCTAGGGCGCAAATGTAGCTTAGTTAAAGTAACAAATAACCTAATAAATAATGACTTCCCAGCAGCCGTAGTAGACACATTAACCAATACTATACTTAGCGGTAGGCCCCCACCACATAAACACAACTCACACCACACAAACACTGCCACCAATGGACCCCGCATACCACTGGTTATACCGTACATCAACGAACACCTGCACAGACACACACAGCAAATTATTAATACCTCCAACTTACGTCACCATATCCACCTAGTCAGTACCCCAGGTCCCAAACTGAAACAACTTCTGATTCGAGCTAGCCTAACTACAGACCCCTGCCCAACCACCCGCAACCAACGTCACTTGTTACACCTGCACCAACAGAGTTAAAAACTGTACAATTAGGAACGTAGTGTACGAACTAGTCTGTACCTTATGTAAACCTATAGTACAAAATTACATCGGGGAGACCTTGTGCCCTTTATGTGTGAGGATACACCAACATCGTAACTCGATACATGGGGCGAACCGTAAGGAAGCGATGGGAGAACATTACCTTGACAAGCACCCAGGACACAGTCAACACCCACAACCATTCACACTAACTGTAAAGCATAAATGCAAAGACTGGGCCGACAGAAAAATAAGCGAAAAACACTACATAAAACACGAGCACCCCACACTTAACACTCAGTACATACAATATAATCCGGGATGGTAACTCTATCACATTGGTTACTAGTACCTATGGGGGTGGAATTGTTGTTTTTTGGCGCGAAAAGATAAAATATATAAATTCCCCCCCCCCCCCCCCCCTTTGTTGTTTATTATAATTTTGGAATATACTTGGTGCTGTATTGTGATGTTTTAGCTAGGGTCGATTGTTACCAGTATCCCATTCAGACCTTGTGCTATGTGTAGTAGTTTAGATTCCCAGTAGGTAGCCAGCATTCCGTCTGCCCTGATGAAGGCCTGTTAGTATATTATAATTTAATTAATTAAATATACATTGGTTGAAATATCGGCAACTCTACCTTTTTGATCACCAGCAACAGATCCTCTAATAAACTTATTATTATTATCTGATCCGACCAATCTAGAATTATTGCAGCGGGAATTTACCTATTGTACCCGACTTACGGTAGAAAACGAACGTCTACGTCTATCAAGATCCAACAACACATTGGGCGCTATCAGGTAATGTTCAAAACTCACCAATACGTGAAACCAAAAAACAACAAAATACACCAATTATAAATAACGATATATAAAGTACTCCTTTACACTCTCCGGTTATACACCAGTAAATAAGTTTATCAAATACTTGCAGAATACTTACCAAAAAATACAATAAACGGGATCAGTGTTTACAATATAAATCGATAAATATTTATGCACCAAATTCCTACAAATTACGATGATCAGTCGAAATTAGAGAAAATAAGCACATCAATAGAACAAATAAGCAAATCAAAAAACACTCGAAGGGGGTCGAAAAACAATTATTACTGAAAAATATTTAATACTGGGGGGGAAAGAAGACACATTTATTATTGTTAGCGCATTTGATAAAAAATATGTACTTTCAATCTCAATTTCGTATAATATTTTGACTCTATACTGACTATGTCGGAAATACATGCAGGGTAGGATTTAACTTGCTGGTCTGATACAATGAGCGGTATACCTTCAACGCAGGGCAATTCACTGGAGCGATTTATCTCCCCTTTTTCCTTCTTATGTATTGATTTGCTCTATATTTTATTTTGTTCAATACGGTATTTTTTATTATCTATGGTATTTAACTGAGATATGATAACGGGAGGGTGTGGCAACACAGTATAACAAGCAAATGACTGACTAATTAATTATGTAAGGACTCAAGCCTAGCACTTGTGTTTCCCTTTAGAGGCAACGTATTTTTCGAGTATTTGTACATTAACAGGGATGACAGGCTTGGAAGGTGGAACTCTTTTCGTGCTTTCCTGTAGCCATTGATGACACCACAGAAGTTCCCCTGTCTGTTCAAGTTCAAGTTAGATAGAGCACAAAACGATCCTTGTAGTGTAATGCTGGGACACATTGTGAATCGAAGTACCATTGCACAGCACTCTCGGAAGGCTAAAACTGAGATGGGTTTGCGTCCAGTGAGCTCATAAAGGGTGCAGTTGGAAACATAAGACCCAACATGAAGAAGTCATCTTATTGTATTCGGATAGTAGGCATCCAGGCTGTCAGTTTCAGACCCAGACAATGCTCCAATGTGGAAACGAATACTGTATAAGATTGACGATAATGCTATGGAGTCCCATAGTTTAAAAATTGTCTCCAAGTTTAGCCAGCGAGCAGTCCAGTTGTTCTCGTGAAAAACGTGTGATAGGTAAGCAATCGACTTGATGCACTCTGAATAGGATGTTTTTTGGTTCGAAAGTTTGAAGCCAAGGAAGTTGAGTTTACAGGATTCCGGTCGGTAGTATGTGTCCAGCCACACTAATATGAGAGGGAGTCTCACTTGTTAGTGTTTTTCCCCAGCACATCCATTTCGATTTACCTTGTTCTATTTCCAAGTTAAGTCGCTTGCACTGCTCATTCACAATGGTAGCCATTCTCTCAATGTCTTTGGCAGAAGGGCTCACAAGTAGAAAGTCATCTGCATATGCTAGTGCACCAAGCCAGATGCCATTCGCTCTGCATCCCAGGTTAGCAGATTGAAGCTCTTCCATAATGGCCGCTGTGTAAAAATTAACCAACCAGCTGGATAATAATGATCCTTGTTTAACTCTTCTTAGGATCTTGATGCCGTTCTCTTGTTGCCAAACTTAAGAAAGACTTGACTGATTGAGTAATAGTGCATACGTGTCAGGAGTATGTGTGGGTTCACGACTTTTGGTAGCTTAGTGAAAAGTAAAGAGTGTCCAACATTGTCAAAGGCTTAGGCTAGATCTAGTTGTAAAATATATACTGGTGATCCACTGTGCTTATAATACTGCAGACACTCCAAGACAGAACCAATTACCAAATCTGTCCCCATATATTATTGATACGCAACTTGGTTAGGGTGGGGTCTAATATGTTGGTCAATATATTCAGAGATAGTGAGTTGTTCAAAAACCTTAGCAAGCAGTGATATTATCGACACAGGCCAGTAGGAGTTAGGGTCATAGTGAGTGCGCTGCTTACCTTTGTGCACACTGGTAACTATTGTTTTCCCAAAAACTGTGGGGACAATGTGTAGTCTGTATTGAAAATTAGGCATAGGAAAGGACAAACAACATCAGGATTGGCATGAAGTAAATGTTCCACCTGCATTGATGAATAGTCAGGTGATTTGTTTTTGGAAAGTGAACCAATTGCTCGTTTTACTGTAAGTGGTGAAATTGAAGGTGGAATACTAACATCACACTTGCTAGATAGTTGTGATCTCAAGTTATTCATCATTTGTATGTCCTTGGTATCATTGGGTGCAGTGAACTTATCTACATAATGTTGACGAAGCGTTGCGTGCATAGAGAGTGGAACCGTATCATCACGATTGGTTTTAAATCGTCTCCAAAATTTACGCTGATTGGTACTACAGGAGTAGACCCATTTATTTGCCCTATGGGAAATAACATGCTTAGAGAGCCAATTTTTCAATCGCCGTGTGTTGCGCTTCGATTCTTTATATTCATCATGGATATAGTCATCCTCTATTTCACCTCGACATTTCCACATTTCATACAAGTCACTAGCAAGTCAGCAGCATCATTTATAATTCCCTGTAGTTCAGTTGTGAGGTGGTTTAGTTGGTCAGTAGACAGATTAGTAACATTGTGAACAGTACCTAGAAGGATATTAACATTGGCATCAATTTCATTGCAGTAACACTGTAGTTGCTGCTTTGTTGCTTGTTCCCAGCAGATTCTAGGTGCAGATTGTTTACGGTTTACGGGGTAATGATCTATTACAGGACTATGGGTTGAAATAAGGAATTTGCCAACAACAGGTAAATGGTCAGAAAAGTTATTCGCTGGTTCACGGTTATACACAGTACCCCCCACATTGAAGAGTGAACTACTTGTGACTACATGGTCTATGTATGACACTCCATTGCCACAAAAGTTAACACAAGGTCCATTGAATGATGTTTTAGTGTCAGCCGTGATCAAGTTATTATCAATGAGGAAGGTATTAAATGTTTTACCTCTAGCTGTCGGAGATCCTTTAAGTGTGCGGGGACCTTGTATCGGCCCTAAGTCAGCATTTGCATCCATAAGGAGAATTGGTACCGAATCATTGTTTGCCTCAATTATGGCTTGTAGTCTACCAATGAAGTTGAGGTAAGTAAGGTTACTCTTGTTAGAGTCAGGAGCATAGCAGCTTAAGATGATAAATTTGGTAATAGGATAATAAAGGATATATTAAAGGATACACGAGATCCTATAATATCGTCATCAGACTTCATATGTGTGTGTTCAGAGACAAGGTTCTTTTTTATGAACAGTGCAACACCACCAGATCCACGTATTCTATCGGGATTACTCATTGCAGATCCAGAAGAATAGTTACAGTAAAAATGTTTGTCAAGGTCATCCAAGAGAACTCTACCCTCAATCTGATCAAGCCAATGCTCCTGTATTCCTAAAAAATCACATTTAGTTAGAAGTTCACAGATATAGTCTGAGCTTGTGTTAAAGCCACGCATATTAAATGTTCCTACAGTGAACGTTAATGTTTTGACTGAAGTATCCATCGACTCCAATTTAACTTGTTCCTTAAATTCAGCATCATTTACATCAAAATAACTGCCTGTGACTAGGTGCTGTGGAGTGGTTCTGGTCATCAGTACTTTGGCCATGGAAGTGGTGATGTCAGTAGTCATGATGTCTTTGTTTTCCCCAGTTCATGTAGCAGGCTTCATTCTGATAACGTGATTGGTCTTTGGATTGGTGTTGGGGATTGTAGTCGGTTTGAAAGTGGAGGTTGTTTGTGTTGTATCTTAACTGATGTATAGTTGGATAGTGGGATTGACTTTTGGTCTGATGGTGGGTTGTGTGATCCTTTTGGATGTGATCCTTGTCTTTGATATAACGTGACTGATGTTTGGTTGGGTAGTCAAAGTAGTTGGTATGATGATGGGTGCAGTAATGTCCAGTATGTGGGCTGTTACTATCTAAGTGGTGTTGTTGATAGTAGGATTTAGGCGTCTGTTTTTGTGGTATGGTATATCTATTACCTCTCTCACCCTTACTTGATGTGCATGCATGTCGATGGTTGAATGGTTTGTATGAGTGTCTAGGATTGAATTTCCATTCTCTGCAGATAATGCCATCTGGCCAGAAGCCTTCAGAGGTTACTAAAAAGACCTTCTCATTCGTTACCTCAACTTTCATGTTCTTGGAGTCATTATACTTGCACGTAGTGATGCGATTGATGCGAATGTGATGACTGTCCAGAAAGCTAATGACATCATCCTGTGTTCTTATGGTTAATGCCAGTTACATAGACAGCAGTGTATTTTTTCGATTCTGAACATTCGAGGCTAGATGATGATGGTTGGCGACTATGCAATGTATATGGTTGATCATTGTGGGTGTTATGTTTAGTGTATTTAGTTTTTCTTGATGTTTGGAGAGGATGACTATCCATCATAGGACTTGGAACAGGTTGATGTACTGTATCCTCTGCAATCAGTGTAAGGCGTTGTTGAATATCTACTGGTATGTGTAAGGTGTGTTTACTATGTGTAAGCCTGTAGCATTGTTGTATTGAATATTGAAGCATGCAAACCAGTTATGGGTATGGGGATGTTTTGAAATTGGAATTGATGGTTGAACTTGAATGTCAAACCCTATGTTATTGGCAGTAGCATGGGAAGCAGATTTCTTAGTGGTGACTTTACTCCAGATGTGGGGATTATTGTCCTCTGGAATTGGAGATTCGATGGAGTCTGTGACAATGTACTGAGAGTTTGACTCACCAAATGTATTATCTACTCTGCTGATTACTTCAAGTTTAGCCTCAAGTAAAGATCGTGCCTGGCGTTCAAATGACAGTTCTTCATTTAGCTTATTGTATGCTTCCTTTGTCCTACTTTGGTGATTCTCGATGATGCACATGCGTGATTGAAGAACTGCGATTGCCGCTAGGAGATTGTGAATAAGTGGTGATGTAGTGTTATCATCCTCATCAAGGGTACACTTTTTCAATCTCTTACGGCATGATTCAAGGAGCTGTTCCTCTTGGCAGCAGCGTAGTAATTCGAACAGATCTAAGGAGGCTTCATTAACTGAAGCTCTCTGTTTCAGTTGTAGTGAGACATACTGGGTTGGTGACATGAAGGGTTTAGTTAACTGAAAAATCTTCTCTCTGATACTAAGCAGCTTTTGCATTCCCATATTGGTGAATTCCCCTGAGCCTTTGATCTCCCCTGTTGTACTATAGATAGGAGGGCTGATTTATCCAATTCTTTGCTACCATCATTGGTGACAATGGTGAGATTGTCAGTCAGTGACTTTGCTTTAAAGTGTGGTATATGAGGTAGATCTGGGGGAAAAAGGTGTTCGTCCAGAGGTATTAGTTTAATGTTGGACACATTCCATGACCCATGTATGGAGGCGGGTTGTTTCAGTGTGTTCGGGTGCAATAATGGTATTGGAGGATAGAGCAGCTGCGTAGATGCATAAGAGGGGTCCACAGTCCCAATAGTTGTCATTTTATTGGCTAGGGAATGGGCGGACGTAGCCATTCGCTATTGTCCATGGTGCTGGATCTTGCTCACTGGAATTTATAGTGGTAATTAAGTTGAGTAGCTTGCATATTTTATGTGATACTGGAATAACTTTTGATAAACAACCGCGACACCTATACTAACAGCAGAACTGTTGAACAGACAAATACCCGTTAATACCTTTCTGCCAACCTAATGAGCTCTCGCCTAACCAATAAGACACAAAGACTGCTCTACTGTTAAGTAAAGGGGATCAGGAGCGTGATATTACTAAATTGTAAAGGTTGCTAAATACAAAACCGCTACTTACCGTTAGATGGCGCTAATCTGCCGTCCGCTAATATAATTTACTAAATTTACACGGCTCCTGCAAAATCGCTTGTTCCTTTCTCTACCGATTGCTCGATAGAGAGCTAACTGTTCGAATCTATGAGCCACGCGGGAATAACCAAAACAATAAACCCGAGTCGGCTCCCTAAGCTTACTTAAGACGAGTGCGAGAGGCTTTGCACTCAGAGTATTCTTACGCCTAATTTTAACACTATTAAAGCACGCTATTGCCTACGTCTTTTCTAATCGCGAATACTGAGGGTTCCCTAACGAAATGTATGAATGCGAGAATATTTAAATTATCAAAATGGTACAGTATTTGTCTCTACGTAAATAGTACCGCTCCGGGTCTAAACTTGCCTGCAGCTGGCTTTAGGCCAGCAAATTACTAGCGTGTTGTGCGTACCGAATAGTGCGATCTAGCTGATTGCCCGCTAATGCAAATAACTGCTCAGCGTGAATAGTTTACAGTACCCTAATTATTACCTTAGCTACTCTCCGCTATGCTGCGTACTAATTCTTAATTTTACTAATCAATTACAGTCACAAATATGTAACAGCGTACTAATTACTAAGAGTTCCAGAATGCGTAATTCTAATTTATTACACAACAGGTTTCGCTAGTAATAGCCTAAATTGCCGTATTACTTTGAACTAATCAGTAATTATTTGTTGTAACTAAGAAATAGAAATCAATCAAAGAGAAAGGGGCGCCTACCTAAACATTCGTAATCATAGGCACACTTCAATAACACACCAATCAGCGTCAGCAATCACAGTTCGCAATTATGCAGTTAACTACTGTATAGCCCACAGTTGTGCGATTCACTATTCGTACTCCACACTCCACGCTGTAGTACGCGCAGGCCTCTCCCGGATACATCTAGGCTTCCTAAATAACCCGATTCCTGCCCCCCTAATACTAAATAGAGACGAAACCTGGATCATCAGCCCCCTAATTACTGTACTGACGAATGGTCTGCGTGCTACAGTGTGAAACGCCCGACAGCAACGGTGACCCCCCGCCAGCGTTGCCCGCCTTTGAATCCTCCGCTCTCCCTTAGTCGCTCAACCCCCCGATGTGCCCACCGCCTACTGGCACCTTAGCCCTCCATTATGCTAATAGCTACCGTAGCATGCAACATCACAAAGTCTGACAGTCTCAGAAAATCCCTTAGGATTATTGCGTAGAATTGAATCACATAGAACCATTAACAAAAAGGGTAGAAATCATAGTTCCGATTGTAATTAGCAGTAATCGATAGGATTGATTGAGAAACGCAATTGAGAATAGTAGCACTAACAAATCATTTCAAGAAATTAATCGAAAAATAGCAAATTGCAGAAATACGCAAGATTATACTTCTAACTTAATGGTACAGGTAACAAACAGATTGAGTTGAGATTGAGGTAAATGAGGGATTGGAATTGGTACAGCTCTACTGGCAAGCCGCCAATTTATAGGTGATCCGAGAAGGGTGATGCAATAGGGTGACGCAATCGCTCTCCTATTGGCTCTCCAGTCCGCGCTAGCATTAGACCAACCTGGAAGCAGTTAGTCCAATAAGAAGGCCGGATTGTAGCCCTATTGCTCCCCTAACCCTCAAATTATTACCATATATGGTAATGGATCATGTCCCTGGCTGCTGAATGGCCAGGACAGCGTCCCTATATGCTAGCCCTATTGAAGCTAATAACAGCAAGCACAAAATCCAGGGTCCAACTAATCCAGGGTCCAACTAAACTTGCTACCCTGGAACTATCTACCTATATCCTAATACAAAATTACGTAGGTAGGGCTACATATTATACAAAATGGATGAATTCAAAATATATGGGCGTTTTGATTTCCCTATCTAAATATCACCGCGCTATTATGCCTTATCTAAAATATTATGCTGCACAACGGACTAATATTGCGTACAGTATAACGAACTAATATATTATACTGCGTAATGGACCAATATATTATACTGTATAATGGCTAATAATGTGTACAGCGCCATATACCGTAACACCGCTCCAAGGGAAATCATACAATGTTTCCCTCCAATTGTAGAAGAGTATAAGGTGATGTATACAAACAAAATAAATTTCTTTCAAATAATCTAAATACTTAATACTATAATCCTACTATTTACAAAATATTGCTATAGATATTGCATAATGAATTGCATACAAATTAAATTTACAAATATTATCTCTCTCACTGTTTAACGATTATTATATACAAATTAAATTTACAAAAAATGTTTCTCGTTCGTACTACATAATGATTACTACATACAAGATCAAATATATAAAAATTTTGCTAGGGCAAGTGAAAGGAGTAAGCCAAACCCGCAGGTTTGTCTCCCCAATCACTTCCTTCGCCTCTCTCATAATATAAATTCAAAACAGCTCAACTAGTGTATATGAGTCTAGTCGGATATTTCTAAAATGCTACAATATACATCAGAGCAACGATGATGTATATATCTAGAGTCTGTCGCCCTGTGATACGATGCATTATCGACCCGCTCCTGGGTTCTTCGGGCTCGCTCCTCTCTTTCGCCCCCTGCCCAGATACACCAGTCGTCTGCCAGTCGACTCTGTTGACGTGGTCCGTGAGGCGTCACTCCCCGGAACCGGCGACGATGTTCCCTGAGCCCCGACAGATTCCCGACTCGTGCTTCTCCCTCGGCCTCGTCCCAATTGTCGTGCTCCCGTGGTCGCTTCTGCCAACTCTTCCTTCTGCAGTTGCACCGCTTTCGTCCTTCTGGGCTCCTCCCCGAGGCGCACCCGCGAGGCGGACGTGATCCACCACCCCTGGGGCCAGTCTGACTGATGTTATTATCAGACCGGGCCGGGGGATGGCCCGATGCTTCCCGGGTTCAATTTTCAATTCCCCGATCACACTGGCACAGCTCGTCGAACGTGTAGCCAGATGGGCGGCTACTGTCAACTTACTGTGGCCTGACTGTACATTGAGCCAACTCAGAGAGTCAACCGGCAGGTGGGCCAGTCGATAGCGATCGAGCACCAAGGTCGCCCTTGGGCCTAACCGACGGTCTTGTCCCATGTGGGCTTGCGCTACCCAACATGGAATTTTGACTCGTTTTCACCTGCCTCGCCTGCAGTATTGAAAAACAATACTGTCTTGCTCAAAAGCTAAGAACAAGTAACCACTTACCAGTCACTGTACACGTGTACTCAACAGATGTTCACAATATCAAGTACACAAATTGGACACATACCATGCACACACAGAGGACATAATCGGTAAAGACTAAAATCGGGGTCAAAATCAGGAGGGACTAGTTGTATCGACTAGAGAGAACATGAAAGTCGAGAGTACCTTATTTTGCCGTCAGGGCAAAATAACTTTGTGTGTACAAAGTATGCTGGGGCGCAGTAAAATATGGTCCTACTAATACCAGTGGCGACTGAACCAACTGGCAAGGTTTCCCACACTCACTCGCAGTGGCCATACACACAATCACGTGTACTCACGTACCCACAGCAACAGAAAACTCAAAGGCCCAAACAAATCCCAAAAACCAATCAGCTGAACATGGAGACAATAATATATAGTATCAAAAAAACGGAACAGCTGATGGCCAAAGGAACCCATCCGAGCCCCAAGTAAACTGTCACTGATCGCCCACATACAAACCACAGTTCACACCACATGACACCACAAATCACGCCATGCCACCACCCCTACTGTGTACAGGACTGGCAGTACGGCAACATGCCGACTAGACGGAACCACGGCACCATGGCAATTCATGGTTCGCTAGACACGAGGGCCATCAGTATCTCCCTTGCACTTAGAAAAGGAAATTTAACGTGCCCCCAGACCCTCACGAGTCAGCCGCCGCCTGTTGCGCGCACCCTATAGAGACCTCACCTCTTTCAGTACGCGCCTTCTCCGACGCTCCCTGCGCCTTGTGCTGCAACCTTTGCGCTTCTATAATAGAGTGATAGTGGTCGTCCTTGACTTGACGCTTGTCTCGGACCTCTCCTCCTGGTTCTTTCCGCGAGCCTTGAGCTCCAGCGGTCGACGTTGTGGTCGCTGCAATCCTCTGTTCCTGTATCCTCTCAGCGGTCAATGACCCCACTGGCACATGAGTCAACAAGAATTCGTTGCGGTATTGTATAGCCGCCATCCTCCAATCACCTCGTGCGCGTACCACTTTTCTAGTCTCCGAAAATACACCCTTCGTGATTCGATCGCAAATAGCAACGAAGTTCCAAGTGTATTTGTTATCCATATTCAACTGCCTGAAGTATTCTCGGACTACGATAACTCCAGTGTTCTGTGGAAGGTCTTGAGCAGTTAGGATGAGCTCCTGATATTGTGGTAGCGACTGTAGATATGGCTCGTACGCAACATGTGATGGGTCTACCGCCCAAAATCCATATCCCGCCTTGAATGGTAACCAACGCATCTGCGCTTGAATATGGTAGTCAGCCACACTCTCCCACTTATCTAACATCTCCCGAAGTAGGTTAGCGCTATGGTTTTGGAAGGAATCATCTCGCAGCTGACATCTCGCGCTACAATGTCCCTTTACCCCACAATATCCACATTGAGAAATGAAGACGGTGCACGTGTGAAACGAATGGTCGGTCTCATTACACCAACGACAGACCTTATGCGCCGCCTCTACTACCGCGTCGCACGACTTTAGATTGTGCCTTGTGCTGCCGCACAACTTGCACCTACGCGCTTGTGGAAACCAGGCCCTCTCGTATATGAGGTCTCCAATCGGTTTTGCACTTCCTTCTTTCCCAATGTCTAATACGATGTCGTCCTCTCCGGTCAGCGGTTGTCGATCCGGAACAAAGTAAACATCCTCGCCCTTGTCCTCTATCTCCAATATTTCCTCCCGCGTTCGTTTCGGATATGTCTTCTCCACCGGAAGATCTACTCCGAACACCTCTACTAACGTCTCCGGCCAGCCCTCCTTAACAGGTCTATCAGCCTCCGAGTGGAAGGGAGTACCAAACCCGCGGGTTTGATTCCCGAACCACTTCTCCAAAGCTTCTGGCGTCGGATATTCCATCGACGGTCGGTCTCCCAAATCTCCGATGTTCTGTCGATATACTCCTTCGAATATCGCTAATCCTCTCCTAACCATCAACGTATTCTCTAACGATTGGTTGAAGAACGGGGTTAAGAAACGCTTCATCACGTCGGATTGGATTCCCCCTTTCGAGCGAACGTATTGATCTCCTCCGAATACCAATGGATGACGCTTCAAAACTCGCGCAACGATATCCGCTAATAAACAAGTCACCGTGTTCGACTCAAGCACCAAATAATATTGTAGCGACGCACGGGGTGGCGCGCAAATGTTCCAATACACTAACGCTTACCGCTTGAAGTGGGATTTGAACTCCGCTCCTGGTGGCGTGTTGTATTCGCCATACGCCTCCTCGTATTTCTTCTGTGTCTTTAACTTAAAGTCCCAATTATACAATAAGTGTGCTATGAAGCCCATGCCAGTCTTGGAAGAGTTGGGATACTCCCTATAAATTCCAATATCCTGTGCCCATAGCAACAATAGCTTGGTGTCGACAAACGGTCTCGGCAATCTATCTTACAGATCAGTCATGGCGTTGAAGTCACTCTCCAAATCGCTCTGGACTCCCGATCCCACCTTGACGTAATCTTGGTTGAGAATAGCCTCTCTAACTTTCTTGGGTAGCATCCTGGCGTCGATACGCTCCGCTCCGTGCATACCTCCTCGCCTGCATACCTCCAAAATCTGCTCCCTAGGATCCTTCCCCTTCCGATATTGTGTCGTTATGATGGGCTCTGGTCTCTCTCGATCCGCCCTCACACGCATAAACACATGAGTCACACCATCGGCCGCACGAATCTGAATGCACTTGCTAGTCAAACATTCTTGATGGGACCCTCCTTCATTGTCACAAAACATCACCCTCCAATCTTGCAGTGATTCCTCCGTTTTCCTCCACTGACGCTGAATCTCGTCTGATGGGGTCCACATGCGCTCGATAGCCTTGTGGTCATCATATCGGGTATAAGAACCCTTCCTCCTCAGCCACGTCTGGTCTACCTCCTCGTCATCTGGGAATGTAGCCACCGCAACCCATACCTTGATGTACTTATCCAACCATCCAAATAGTTTGCTCTCCTTCCCCGGAGTTCCAATCTTATCCAATGTGTCGTAATCTGTGATCTGCATTGGGACATCACGCAAGAACTTCGCGCATAAAACTTCCCGTAGACAGTCAACGTTCCAATGATCCGCCATTCTTACCATCGGCAAGAATCGTATCGCTTCTCGCGACTCCGGATGATCTACTAATATCGCAGGTTCGGTGCCATCGGAATAATACACCGGTCGGGGTTGAGATACGACCTGTGGAACAAATCCGGTCACTCTCCTCGTCTCCTCTTGATGTCTATCCGCGGCCTTATTATACTCCGCTATCCTGTTCTCGAATAACTCTTTCGCCTTCGCCGCTCGCTCCTCCTGCCGCAACGCGTCTATGTCGTCCTGATGCTCAGGCGTGAGGCTTCTCACTCGGTGAGGCGAAGTAAACGCAGTCCAGGGACTCGAGAGCTCCAAACCCGCGGGTTTGGTACCCGAGTCCCGTGCCGCTTCGCGCCGCGCCTCTAGATCCTTATAGGCTCGGTACAGTGAAATGGCCGCTGCCGTCTCTATCAAACTGGGTGTCGAACAGGGTTTAATCTCCGTATACGGATCTAATGTCGTAACGGTCGGCGTAATGGGTCTCGGAGGTCGCTTTCCGCTGAAGTCGATACTGATCATCGGGTTGCTCATCGGGTAACCTCCCTCGTTGTATCTAAGGAACTGGTGAGCTGGACATCGCGTTAATATCGGTTCTGGATGTTGCTCGTCTAGTCGGTCAGGAATCGCCACGTCTTGCTTGTTCATGCATTCACCACACTTGTAGAACAGCTTGTACACGCTGAAGATTTTCGGTGTCTCCTGATCCTCGCCTCGAGTCCTCCGGTACAGATGCATTCCGTCGAACTGATCTCGGACTGCAGGTAGAGGTTCTTCGTGTCGTAAATACATATTCATATGGTACAGTCGTGCGATCTCCTCATCCGGGTCTGCACTAATGTCACATACGTCCAAAGCGAAGTCGTAGGGATACCGAGTGCGATACTCTCTCTGCAAAACTTCCATCCGGTCCCCCAACGCTCTCATTCTTTCCCTCCGTAATTCCTTATCGTAAGTAGGTTTGTATTTCCCGTTTAGCTCCATCACGGACCGCCCATGGTAGTAAACGTTAGAATCTTTACATCCTGGTCACGCGAATGGTAGCTACGCCTCCTCTCTGGCAGTAAATCCTCTGCGCGGTTGCGCTCTAATATCCTTCTCCATTATGCCCCGCGTATATACATATATATATCCCAATAAGTGCCGTTACGTAACCAATTACACTGTGGGTAAATCAGTTAGATGTCGCCGAAGGACAGACCTCCCGAACCCTCCCGCCTTCCAGCAGTTCAGGTTCGACTCTCTAGATCCCGTCTCTTCCTAACTAACTATCCTCTAACCTATTCCCATGCATAGCGCAAAAACTTTGGAGATAAACTGGCCGTGACCAACTCACTTTTTGATGCCCAAACTACTCCCATTACTCGTACTAGACTACAGTAGTTAGAAAGGACTATAGCCACAATACTCGACTATACCAAACCCACAGGTTTGATAATCGAACATCACACATCACTGCAAACTACTGAGTGGGGTCCATGTACGCCTCTGGTGCTACTAACCTTTAGCACCTTAGTTGCACTGTTGGCACCAATCCGTGGAAGTTGCTAAACTCAATTTACACTCCTACGTAATATAGCCATCACCATGGTTTCTAAATGCTATTTTCCAGGCTTCACGACTTTTCAAATTACTGTTTATCTATAGACGAATTCTAAAACGCGTCTATACACAGCGTCTGGAATTGTTTTGGGTTCACTTCTAATTTTTAAAATTTTTAATTTTCCAAAAATTTTGAAAATAAAATTTTGTTTTGATACCCACCAGACATAACTCAACGCAAATCACCACAACCCCGCTCCTATGCATTTCCTAGTATTTGCATACGAGGAATGCATACGAAGTGAGTTGCGTCCAACACTAACTCTGTTTTGAGGCAGGAGACAAATTATAATCTCCCGTCTTGATGCGTGTCTCCTCTAATAACACGATATCTTGGACCGGTCTGTCCAAGGTGTGTAAACCATTAGTTTTACACTTTTTTGGGTGCGGACACTTGCACCTAATTTTCACAGTGACTGTGCGCACTATGTTTTGCACGTCTGGGTGTATGTGCAAGATCACTCCAGTCTCCCAATACTTTATCTTGACAATTGGCTCGGTTATCAGTACGTAATCTCCCTTTTGGAGACTCCGAACCGTTTTGTACCACTTTGATCTGGTGGATATGGTGGGAAGATAATATTCCCGCCAATATTCCCAGAATGTGTACGCTACTAATTGTGTCACTTTCCAGCTTTTACGACTATATAGGTCGGCACTAATGGGTTCTGATGCCGGCACAAGAAACACTGGACTCTGCATTAGCAAATGATTCGGCGTTAATGCAACACCGTCTGGCAACATAGCTATCGGCCTCGAGTTTAATGTATGCTCGATTTCAATGAAAGCTGTAACCAGTTCGTCGTCGGTAAGTTGTTTGTTCACAGGCAATGTTTTGGCAATGGCCTGTTTTACAGAGCGAACTAAACGCTCCCAACTTCCTCCTCTCCAAGGACTTTCTGGAGTATTAAATCTCCACTCTACTCTTTGCGGAAAAAGTGCTGCAGAAATTTCCTTATTCTGTGCTGCTTTGTGAGTCGCGTTCAACTCGCTATTCCCTCCGACAAAGTTTGTACCCTTATCGGAGTAGAACGCCTTTACTAGTCCTCTCCTGGCCATAAATCTCTTTAAGGCCAGGAGCAGAGATTTGGTCGACATGTCTGCCACACGCTCGATATGTATGGCTCTACTAGCCATGCATGTCAGTAGCAGACCCCATCGCTTGTGGGTCAGCCGTCCACTCTTTGCTTCAATCGGACCAAAACAATCCACCCCTGTGTTCATAAAGGGTGGGTCATATGCCTGCACTCTCGCTTCCGGGAGTTCAGCCATCTCCTGTTCCAATACTCTGGCGTTCACTCTCTTGCAAACCAGACAGGCATCATACATGGTGCCTACTGCCCTGCTTGGCTGCAATAGAATGAATCGCTGTCTCGCTGCCGACAAACAGTGTAACTTTCCCGCGTGATGTAACCTCTTGTGTATATCCCATAGAATCGCTCTTTGCAATTCTATTGGGTGACTAGGGATTATCACTGGGAACCGAAACTGTGAGTTTATGTCGACAGTCTGGATTCTCGATCTATGACAAATCAAACCCCTATGGATTAATGGACTCCATTTTCTAAGGGGTTTATAGAGAACTGGTCGTTGAGCCGATAATAGATGGAATTCTTTTGGGAAGGCACACATTTGATAATTTTTCAAATGCTTTAATTCCGCTTGATCAATCTCATCCTCTGTCAGAGGTTGTTTCAATTTCTGAATTCGCTCACTATTGGCGCTCGATGGTTCTCTCAAATGTTTCGAATGTTTTAAACAAAGGTACGAAACGTAGCGGCTTAACCACGCAGTTCTTTTACAAATTGTCAGCCAAGAGGCAGACGAATATAGTAATTTGTCATAAATACTACATGGCTCTAATGCCAGCAACGGTTGTCCGCTAACTAATGGAAGTTTCGAATCCAAACCCGCAGGTTTGGAAACCAAAGGCTCCATTTTGTCGGTCATTTTCTGTCCGTCACTTACCAACTGTGACTCTGCTTTAGTCTGTAAGGGTGGTTTTATGTCATAACTTACCCTTCCTGACCTAGTAGTCACGTAAGTCTGTTGGTCTGACAGGTCTCCGGGCCGCTCCAATGACTCTTCAGGCCGCTCCAATGACTCTTCAGGCCGCTCCAATGACTCTTCAGGCCGCTCCAATGACTCTTCAGGCCGCTCCAATGACTTGAGTTTGGCTTTAGACTTTGTATTAGAAACTTTCTCCACCTTGACTTCTGCATCTTCAGGCATCGGATTGGTCACTATCTTTAGTCGCTCTGGCCAATGTTCCTGCGTCCTCGTTAGAAAATCAGGTCCATGCAACCAAAACTCCTGAGACTCTTCCTGACAGAATTCCGCCGGCATTGCACCTCTCGAAGTTATGTCGGCCGGGTTCAACACTCCCGGACAATGTCTCCATTGTTCCTTCGTCGAAAAGTCAACGATCTGAGCGCGTCTATTTGCCACAAATGTCTTTAGTGCAATATTGTCGGCCGCAATGTATACTAACACTAAGGATGCGTCCGTCCAATAGAATAAGGTCAATGTCGTGTCTAACTCCTCAATTATCTGCTTACTTACCTCGACCGAAACTACAGCCGCCTGTAACTCTGCATGAGGGACAGTCATGTATTTGACCGGCATTGTCTTTGATCTAGAAGCTACAAAGGCCGTCTCAAACTTGTCCTGACTCACCTCTCGGCGAAGGTAGGCTACCATACCAAAGCCGGTGTCACTTGCGTCACTGAACAGATGCAGTTCGAGATCAGCTGGAAATACCAGCTGATTCGGAAAGTAGGAACGGGGTACGTCTATGTTTTTCAATAGATGTAACTCGGCTTCCCACTCCCTCCACTGCTTTGCATGTATAGGAGATATTGGTTCGTCCCACTCTACGTCGGACAACCAAATTTTCCTCATGCACGCTCGTGCCTGTAATATAACCGGACTGATAAAGTTCATCGGGTCAAATAGTCTACTTAATGTCGATAAGCAAATTCTCTTTGTCAAAACTTTGTCTGGGCTACTGGGCTCAAATCTAACTCTTACCTGGAACTTGTCTGAGTTCGGATTCCAAGCGAGTCCCAGTACTCGCGCCATGGGGATTGGTTCTACCCCCAATTCTATGTCTCCGCTCCCGCGATCTTTCACCGGGAACGACTCTAATAGGGCCTCCGAGTTTGTAGTGAACTTGGTCAGAGGAAAACCCCCTGTAGCCAAGCACTCTTGCAGGCCGTGAGCCACTTCTATGGCTTGTTCCGCCGTGTCCTTGGACACCAATCCGTCGTCCATATAGAAGTTTCTCAAGATGGACTCGATAACCTCTACTGGGTACTTACCAATCTGGGCTGTTGCCGTTTTCTTTAGAACAAACAGCGTGCCGTTTGGACTATCGCGGGCGCCAAATATCCTAACGTACATCTGGTATGTAACCACTGGGCCGGATAAGTCTTCATTCTCATACCAGAGAAAGTGAAGGCTATCCTGGTCTGCCTTACAGGCTCTTACCTGGTGGAACATCGCCTCGATGTCACAAGTAAATGCGAATCGCCGCTGTCTAAAACGTAACAGTATTCCAATCAAATAATTATTCAGGTTGGGACCGTCCATCAACTCTGAATTCAGGGACATGCCTCTATAGACTGCTGCGCAGTCATTGACTACTCGGACTTTATCTGGTTTGTCAGGGTGAGTCACATAGTGGTGTGGGAGGTAATAAGTCTGGTCTGTCACTAAGTCAGGGTCCTCTACCTTCCCAGCAAATCCCTTGGCGAAATAGTTGTTGATCTGGGTGCAATACTTCTCCCTAATGTCTGGATTCTTCAACAACCGAGCCCTTACTTTTAATCTTTTCAAGGCTAAGTTGTAGTTGTTCTCCAACTTAGGTGGTTGTCGACGCCACAACATTCCAACTTCAAAATGTCCAGTCGGTAGCAGACGTATGGTGTCTTCCATCATCTCCAGCGACCGTTTCTCATCAGTGGACATGACTAGGTCATATCCACCGGGTTCCATTGCGTCCCTATCCAGCCATTCGACGGTTCTGGCTCCTGTCTCGAGGTCCTGGCGTATCAATTCCTTCTGTAATTCCTCCTCACTGTATTGGAAAATGTCGAGGTCTCGATATTTAGCCACTTGACCCTCCACTATGTCAGTATAAGTCAAAACGTTACTCAAATAGGTAGCGTGGGCCGCTGAACCAGACCCACGGGTCTGATAACAGTAGTCTTCGGGTTCACTATCTGTCCGGTCATTATGAAGTGGTTCCGACAACCTAACATTATCGGGAATCAACTCCTCGTCCGACTCGCTAAAGTCACTATAGTGGTCAATACAGGTTCTCCTAAACTCGTCTATGTCTGGTGGTTCTACTAACGGTGGTTGAGTTATAGGCTGTAATTCGTCATATCTGTCTATTGGCTTGTCGCCACCTGTAAACTCATAAGACATGGGTACTCTTGTATACCAACCTAATATAGTCCTATGGGCATGCGGTCCATTGACATGCGGCTCAGCTGGTCTCGTTTCCCATATCTGGTGTGCGATCAGCTGTTCTGCACCAATTAACATAGAAACATTCCTATAACCTACCTGATGTCTGGGTATCCTGAGCTTGTCAAAATACTCCTGTGCTATGGGACTCATCGGCGGCACCTTACCTAACTGCCTGCCGAATTCCTTCATAGCTAGACACTTAAATCCGTCCAATGGCAAAGCTTTCCGTTCTTGTCGGGTATGCTGGTCTCTCGGAAGTAGGGAATCTAGTTCTACCGAAATTCTGTGTCCCTTGAGGTCACCTACCCCGTGCATAGACTTCAACTCTATTTGGATCTCCTCGGCGTCCTGGAAGCTAGAAACGGCTCTCGCCACTTCCTCGTCGATATACGATAATGTGGACGCAGTGTCCAACATCACATATATTCGCTTCGATCCCTTATCGCCAGTGAGTTTCACTGGAATCACGCTAAATATTTCCGACGTGGCCGATGATAAATACGTCCGTGCGCTGGTCGATGAACTATCCGCGGTGAAACCTTGGCAGGTCACTTCTCTCGCGCTAGACTCGCCATCCTCGTCCGACGAACCTGGTTGGTAACCATCGTCCTGAATGCCGGTATACGTATTCCTTCTTATCGATACGGGTTCTTTGCTCCCCTTCCTGTGAGGATTTCGCTGTAAGTAACGGTCCGTTGGGGTATGGAAATCCGCATGTAGCAACTTGTGATGTAGTCTGCCGCATTCCATGCATCCGTCCTTGCTGTTCGGGCACTGCCGCCGTACATGACCTGGCGCAAGACATGCCCAACAGGTGTCCAACGTCCGCACTTGAACTCTTCTCTGTTCCGAATTTAATTCTTTGAACCGTCTGCAACTATCTAACTTATGGTCGTCAGATCTTACCTCCTTTAGTAAACAGTATTGGCAACCTACAAATCCATCCGGCAACTCCTGTTGCTTTAACCTAGGTCTATCTAACCGCTCACCTGACCATACTCGCGAGTATGATCTAAAGGCTGGGGTATTCGAATTATATCTGTCTACTGAGTTAAATGTCACAGTGGTCCTGTCATCGTCAAAACTTACCATAGACTTACCGGTAACAGGTTTAGACTCTCTCATATTCTCCTCTGAGAAGTTTGATTTCATCTCTGCTACTGCGTCTGTGGCTATCATGTCATGAATATGCTGAAGTGTCAACACCTTACCTTGACCTTCCAACTTATTCTCTAATTTGCGCCATTTCTGTCTGTAACGCATGTTTAGACGTCTTATTACACTCTTCAAAACTTCGGCGTGATCACCATGATGAGGTAGATTCACCGTCCTCAAGATGTCCAATGCGTTTGAAATAGCGTTCGCTAAGTTCAACAGCTCTAACGGAGTTGTAATCCTTCCGCCCTTACCCAAGTCTTCTACTATCGACTGCGCCATCTTGGTTTTATTCCCGTAGATGTCACTAAGCGTCTTCATTGCCAACTCAAATGCCCTTTCATTGCCGACGAAGTTGTCAGCAATAGCTCTCGGTTCTCGATGGAGCATCTGAAGCAAATAGTTGAACTTCTCGTTGGGAGTAAAGGTGCTGTTGGTTAGCTGCTCGTTGACATAGGTTTTGAATGTCCTCCAGTGCTTGTGGTTACCCATAAACTTCTGGGGTTGTTGCGTCGGCAGTCCTTGCCTAGCAGCAAACTTACCTATGTCCCTAAGGGTTGCGTCGTTCCGGGTTAACAAATGGTTTAGTTCCGCAGGGTTGTTAAGTCTGGTCCTTTCCCGGTGGTTCAAACTTACCTGCTCCGCGTCCGTCCTTCTTTCCTTATAGTTTCGGGACTTCTGACGTCTCATTTCTTCCTCTTCATCGCTTGACTTGGTGTCAGTCCTTAGCGCTCGCGATGGTTTGCGCGCCGAGGCCCTGACCCAAGCCTCCTGTATAAATTTCTCGGCCGAATTTTCGAAATTGGGATTATGGATATTTGGGACAGGCGGCCTTCCTTACCTGAGGTCTATGTGGTATAGTCTCCTCCGATATGCGTACTCGTTGACTAGGCTGAACTTTATCTAACTCAGGCCTGCTAGGATTTGAATTACTTCTTACCTGGGCTGCTTCCTTTAACCGTAGGTTGCTAAGCATGTCTGTTATAGGTTGGATGTGTGGCGATATAGCTTGCGCTAAACTAGCACTTAACTCATCCCTCGTAATAAATTCCTGGCTAGGGTTATGTTGTATAGTCGGCTCTATCTGAGTAATCATCCGCTGTCTCTCATATGATCCCTCTTCCGGTTTAACCCGAAAGTTCTCCGTCGAACTGGGTCGGCGCTCCGTCCACGTATTCCAAACCCGCGGGTTCGGTTCGCCCAATACTCGTCCTGTCGGAGTTTCTCTAAACTCTCCGTTGTCTCGTTCGGTGTATAGTGGTGCGGTGTTCCGATGACGTAGATCCTGGGCGATGGGTGAAGCACTTATAGCAACTGGCGTGCGATAGGTAGAGAATGGTTTAGCGATCCGTGTACTCGTAATAGCTGGACCGGGTATAGGAATTCTGGTCGTCGTCGACTCGCGTATAGTCGGAGTTCTCGCTTCCTGTTCGGCCTTCTGCAGTGCGAACAGTTCTCGCAACTCTGTCCCTACACTCGCCCCACATTCTTCGAACATTCGCATCCCCTTCTCGGCGATTTCGTTCGCCTTCCTAGTCCGTTCTTCGCTCTCTAAACTTAATCTCGCACTTTCCAACTGCGCCAGTTTACGTTCTTCTTCTTCCCTCGCTCGTCTCGCTGCGCCCTCTTCTTCCACACGCGCCTTTTCTTCATACAACATCTGTCGCTCCTTCTCGATCTCGAGTTCGCGTTCTTTGCGCTCGCGTTCGAGCTGGAGTTTGCGTTCCTTGCGTTCGCGTTCGAGCTTGAGTTCGCGTTCCTTGCGTTCGCGTTCCGCTTGCTCGCGCTTACCTTTCTCTTCCAACTCTCGCAACTTTGCGTCTAACTTACGTGTGCGCTCCCGTTCCCGCTCGGCTTCCTTCCGTGCTTCCGATGCACGCAAAACTTCCGCCTGTTGTTCGTCCAGTCGGCGTCTTCTCTCCTCCGCCGAGTTGTGAGAAACAAGGGATCTAGCACATATAACCTTCCCTCGCGCGTGACTAACCTGGGAATCGCCACTGTCTCTGGATGCGTCGTCGGGTGGAGTCAACGTCCTCTGTTGAATGTTCTCCATCGTCGGTAGCACCTGGCCTGGTACCACCACTCCATTCTGCATCAGCCAGCTAGTAACTTCCCTCTGATAACGGCGCTCTTCTTTATCTTGGATCTCTTCCCGCTCCACTAAGTCTCTCAACTCTGCGTCACTCACCTGAGTCGCCTGCGTTTGTGTTGCCCATAGCAGCCAGTTCTCCGTCCTAACTCGTCGGAATTGCTCCGATAACTCGCGGTGCTCCAACAAGGCTGCTAAAACCCTGTCGTAAATCCTCGTCGCCACGTCGCTCGACTGAGACTCTACTGCCTTCTTCGCTAGGACTGCAAGCTCCTCCGTCTGCTTGAATAACGCTGAGTTATATCCTCTTCTAATCTCTACTAACTCTACCCTTCCGATGTTCGCTGAGTCAGCTAACATCTTCCTTACCTTGTCCGTCGTCCGAGTTATATGTCCGGCATGCGCGCGAAGTTTCTTCTTTATCGCAATATCAAGTTCTCTCTCACTTACCTGACTCACACTCGGTGGACTTGAAGGATTATTTCGGGAACTACGGGTACTCCTAACAGCCGTTGGGACCACGGCACTTACCATACCCACAGATCTGGAAACCGGGCTCCGGGCTCTCGCTTCTGCTACACTACCCTCCCTATCACTCACCTCTGGTTGGGTTGCTGTACAATCCTTCCTTACAGTAGCGGTAGGGGATCCTAATACTATTACCTCTGGTTGTTGTTCTTCCTCACTGGTCACTGTCTCGTCCTCCTGTTCACTTACGTCAGCGTCGCTCGCTGCGTCGTCATAGTCGGCATTGTCGTCAACAGTAATATTTACGCTATCGTCAGTCGGCGGTCCAGCCGCCGTCTCATAGCTGTCCTCTAGTGCCTCCTTGTCTGAGACACTCATAGTCTAATAATGTTTGCCTTCCGGCAAAAATATCTCGCAAAAGTTCGAGATATAATTATGATTTAACCGAAATACGGTCAAATTATTTGTCAAATAATCAGTTGGTCCAAAATGTCAAATAAATTCGCAATGCAATATTGTGAATTTAATGAGGTATAGTTATAGCAAATACTAGCACAATATTTAAACAAAAATATTATTATATAGCTACTATAGCAATTTAAATACCGGTATAGCACAAAATAACTTTGAATCTAATACAAAATATTCAAAATAAACTTGCCACCCGAATAATTCCAATTTTGCATATATAGCTCTAATCAACGTAATTTTAATTTTAAATATTATATGTATCCACTAGCGCGTGGCTACATCTTCGGGTTGCGACTCTCTCTAACTCTCTCTCTAACTTGAGCGATTCAAAAAACCATGGCCGGCTAAACCTAAATAACCTAACTAATAAATTGAGTTCAGCTTCGCAGTTAAACAACCGATAATTTTTTACTGCTTCCACAAACACTATGGTGCCAACAGAACAACTAACCTTGTTTGCTGTGAGATTCCACGTCCGCGTCCAAAGATTCAGGCCCTTCGCTGATTGCAAACCGAACCCGCAGACCCACACGAACCCCAAACTCAGAAGTTCCGTCTTGCCATGTATCTCCAGATGGTATAAAATAACTAAGCGGTTACCTAACATACCCGTACAAAACTCTAGAATTTTACAAAATAATTTTGACCGAAACTGAATTCTCGCAAACCTAGCTAAAATTTTCAAAAAACTTACTAATTACAATTTGCCCTAAGGCCTAAGGAACTGCTGTATTCGCAATTAGCAAAAACGCACTACCGTACATCCACTGTATGCAGTACACGTTCGTGGGGACTTCGCGCAGCACGTAGTCGGCAAGCCTTGGCATACGGTTCATATAGAGCAAATGGGGCATGTCTAGTTTGAACCCCATATCCCATGCTATAAATGTATTCATTCGATATACAATCATATGTTAATCCGCTAGGTGGTGTCAAATTGTTATTCTGCAATTTTGTACTTACCAGTGCAGCACTGTACAGCAGTACCGTACCGGTAGGCCTATGTCATTACTTCTGAGTCTCTAGCGGATCTCCAATTAAATGTCTTAACTTTTCAATTTCGTAAAAGATAGACTTCATGATTCTCTACAGGCCACCAAAATTTCAGCTCAGGAAAATGAGGCCTTCCCGAGAAATTTAACATTTTCTAAAAACCACAAAATCTGTCGTAGCTGACGTCAGACTGCATGATTTTTCACCAAACTTTACAAACTTTCTAAACTTTCTCTCTACTACTTGCCTACTAAGTTTGGTTCAATTCCGAACCAGCGATGCCGAGAAATTCGCGTTCAAACATTTACCAGACAGACGGACAGACAGACGGACAGACAGACAGACGGACATGCCCCATTTACCCTATATGAACCGTATGCCAAGGCTCGCCGACTACGTGTCTCGCCCCACAGTAAGTAAAACAGTACACCAACCTAACAGCCTAATGATACTGTGTGTGGTACGGCAAAACAAATGTCCCTTCTACCGTACGCAGTAATAGCAATCAGCCTAATGTACTACTGTACTATTGTACGCGACCAGTAAATACAGTAATCTAAACTAGCAGCCTAAGAATACCTCAATGTTCTACTGTACGCTGTAGCCTACAGCAGACAATATCACGTGCTCTAACTTATTACTTAACTACTGCAGTAACAGTGATCCTACCCAACAGCCTAAGAATACACTCTTGACTGCTGCAAGCAACAGCCAATAAAAACGCGTATTACTGATACGAAGTATCAGTAATCTAAACTAACAGCCTAAGAATACTCTATTTACTGTACGCTACAGCCTACAGCAAACAAAATGCGTATTACTGATAAACAACCGCGACACCTATACTAACAGCAGAACTGTTGAACAGACAAATACCCGTTAATACCTTTCTGCCAACCTAATGAGCTCTCGCCTAACCAATAAGACACAAAGACTGCTCTACTGTTAAGTAAAGGGGATCAGGAGCGTGATATTACTAAATTGTAAAGGTTGCTAAATACAAAACCGCTACTTACCGTTAGATGGCGCTAATCTGCCGTCCGCTAATATAATTTACTAAATTTACACGGCTCCTGCAAAATCGCTTGTTCCTTTCTCTACCGATTGCTCGATAGAGAGCTAACTGTTCGAATCTATGAGCCACGCGGGAATAACCAAAACAATAAACCCGAGTCGGCTCCCTAAGCTTACTTAAGACGAGTGCGAGAGGCTTTGCACTCAGAGTATTCTTACGCCTAATTTTATCACTATTAAAGCACGCTATTGCCTACGTCTTTTCTAATCGCGAATACTGAGGGTTCCCTAACGAAATGTATGAATGCGAGAATATTTAAATTATCAAAATGGTACAGTATTTGTCTCTACGTAAATAGTACCGCTCCGGGTCTAAACTTGCCTGCAGCTGTCTTTAGGCCAGCAAATTACTAGCGTGTTGTGCGTACCGAATAGTGCGATCTAGCTGATTGCCCGCTAATGCAAATAACCGCTCAGCGTGAATAGTTTACAGTACCCTAATTATTACCTTAGCTACTCTCCGCTATGCTGCGTACTAATTCTTAATTTTACTAATCAATTACAGTCACAAATATGTAACAGCGTACTAATTACTAATTGCGTAATTCTAATTTATTACACAACAGGTTTCGCTAGTAATAGCCTAAATTGCCGTATTACTTTGACCTAATCAGTAATTATTTGTTGTAACTAAGAAATAGAAATCAATCAAAGAGAAAGGGGCGCCTACCTAAACATTCGTAATCATAGGCACACTTCAATAACACACCAATCAGCGTCAGCAATCACAGTTCGCAATTATGCAGTTAACTACTGTATAGCCCACAGTTGTGCGATTCACTATTCGTACTCCACACTCCACGCTGTAGTACGCGCAGGCCTCTCCCGGATACATCTAGGCTTCCTAACTAACCCGATTCCTGCCCCCCTAATACTAAATAGAGACGAAATCTGGATCATCAGCCCCCTAATTACTGTACCGGCGAATGGTCTGCGTGCTACAGTGTGAAACGCCCGACCGCAATGGTGACCCCCCGCCAGCGTTGCCCGCCTTTGAATCCTCCGCTCTCCCTTAGTCGCTCAACCCCCCGATGTGCCCACCGCCTACTGGCACCTTAGCCCTCCATTATGCTAATAGCTACCGTAGCGGCGCATGCAACATCACAAAGTCTGACAGTCTCAGAAAATCCCTTAGGATTATTGCGTAGAATTGAATCACATAGAACCATTAACAAAAAGGGTAGAAATCATAGTTCCGATTGTAATTAGCAGTAATCGATAGGATTGATTTGAGAAACGCAATTGAGAATAGTAGCACTAACAAATCATTTCAAGAAATTAATCGAAAAATAGCAAATTGCAGAAATACGCAAGATTATACTTCTAACTTAATGGTACAGGTAACAAACAGATTGAGTTGAGATTGAGGTAAATGAGGGATTGGAATTGGTACAGCTCTACTGGCAAGCCGCCAATTTATAGGTGATCCGAGAAGGGTGATGCAATAGGGTGACGCAATCGCTCTCCTATTGGCTCTCCAGTCCGCGCTAGCATTAGACCAACCTGGAAGCAGTTAGTCCAATAAGAAGGCCGGATTGTAGCCCTATTGCTCCCCTAACCCTCAAATTATTACCATATATGGTAATGGATCATGTCCCTGGCTGCTGAATGGCCAGGACAGCGTCCCTATATGCTAGCCCTATTGAAGCTAATAACAGCAAGCACAAAATCCAGGGTCCAACTGAACTTGCTACCCTGGAACTATCTACCTATATCCTAATACAAAATTACGTAGGTATGGCTACATATTATACAAAATGGATGAATTCAAAATATATGGGCGTTTTGATTTCCCTATCTAAATATCACCGCGCTATTATGCCTTATCTAAAATATTATGCTGCACAACGGACTAATATTGCGTACAGTATAACGAACTAATATATTATACTGCGTAATGGACCAATATATTATACTGTATAATGGCTAATAATGTGTACAGCGCCATATACCGTAACAACTTTGGTCCGTGATAGACTACAAACCGTGATTAAAACTTTTTTAACAGTATCTGCAACATGTAGAATAAAATGAGTACCATCACAATCTGGAAAGAAAATCATTGGTGTTGTATTAATGTCACAATGATTAGTTATGTACATGACAGCATCATATGATTGAGGCTGATGCAGCTTTGTGCATAGTGCAGAATCGATACAGCTAATAGATCCTTCCATATGTCTCTCCAGGATAGAAAGAAATGAGTCAATGATTAGGGTAGAGAATAAATTTCTTCCTTTGAAGAAATTCCAATCAGGATTGGAGGGTTTTAAGAGAACAAGAGTTCCATTGGATGGTCTAGTGGTTGCTGCAATGACCACTGCTTCATCATGGAACCCTTTACAAATATCTGGAAAGATGTCAATGTGTTCAGCAGACCCTCCCTGAATTTCATCAACATCATTAGTACTAGGGCTATGAGGGGAGTTGTGTGTATGTGCTGAGTGATACTGTGGTTGTGTTCTGCATACCCATGTACCGTCATCCATTAAGTCATGTACTTCGACCTCACCACAATGAAGGTTGTCAGGGTATGGAAGTGTATCTGTGTGATGTCTCGGAATCGGGATAGGAGAGGAGTATGTCAGTGTCTGAGTGGTGTTTATACATGTTAGTGGTGTAGTAGTGAGTAGTGGAGTAGTAAAAATAGACTTTGGAGGCTCAACTAAAAAATTATTAATGGTACTACAGTTTTGAGCTGCCCTAGTATAAAGGGGCCTACTCCTATATTGAGAATTAGTAAAGTTAATGTTACTATTTACAAAAGTCTCACAAACTCCAGGTTCTGGTGCTGCTCCATCGTACATTATACACTCCCCAATACCACCATGGACTTGGGGAGTTGCAGGGGAACCATTATCCGAGCTGTAAGGAAAGGAATCCATGATCATAGATTGGATTGTTGGTATCTCCGAGACAGTAGTCAGTGACCCTGAGTCTGGATGGATCACTCTGGTTCATTACTCATCCATGCAGATTGGGTTATTTGTCACACCAGACTCAGTAATCATTGACCCGGAAACTAGAGCAACTGTTATTGCTTCTGGCTCTGTACCTGTCCATCCAGATTGGGTTGTTGTTCCTCCAGATTCGGAAGTTGTCAACCTGGAACCCAGATGGATCGCCGTCGTTCTGGGTTCACTACTTGTCCATCCAGATGCAGATTGGGTTTCTGTTCCTCCAGATTCGGAAGTCGTTGACCCTGAACCCAGAAACACCGTCGTTGCTATGGGTTCGGTACTCATCCATCCAAATTGGGTAGCTGTTTGTCCAGATTCGGAAGTCATCAACCCTGAACCTGAACCCATAATTATCGTTGCCGCTACGGGTTTGGTACTTGTCCATCCAAATTGGGTAGCTGTTCATCCAGAATTGGAAGTCGTCGACCCTGAACCCGGAATGACCGTCATCACTACCGTTTCAGTACACACCGATGCAGTTTGGGTTGTTGTTCCTCCAGATTCGGAAGTCGTTGACCCTGAACCCGGAAAGACCGTCGTCACTACTGGTTTGGTAAATGCCCATCTAGATTGGGTTATTGTTCCTCCAGATTCGGAAGTCGTCGACCCTGAACCCGAAAAGACCATTGTCACTACCGGTTCGGCCTATGCCCATCCAGATTGGGTTGTCATTCCTCCAGATTCGGAAGTCGTCAACCCTGAACCTGGAAAGACTGTCGTCACTACTGGTTCGGTACACGCCCATCCAGATTGGGTTGTTGTTCCTCCAGATTAGGAAGTCGTCAACCCTGAACCCGAAAAGACCGTCGTCACTACCGGTTCGGTACATGCCGCAGTGCCCATCCAGATTGGGTTGTTGTTCCTCCAGATTCGGAAGTCGTCGACCCTGAACCTGGAAAGACCGTCGTTGCTACCGGTTCAGTATGCGTCCATCTAGATTGTGTTGTTGTTCCTCCAAATTCGGAAGTCGTCGACCCTGAACCGGGAAAGACCATTGTGGCTACCGGTTTGGTACGCGTCCATCCAGATTGGGTTGTTGTTCCTCCAGAATCGGAAGTCGTCGACCCTGAACCAAGAAAGACTGTCGTTGCTACCAATTCGGTATACGCCCATCCAGATTGGGTTTTTGTTCCTCCAGATTCGGACGTCTCCGGCCCTGAACCCAGAATGACCGTTGTCACTACCGGTTCAGTACATGCCCATCCAGATTGGGTTGTTCCTCCAGATACGGAAGTTGTTGTTGACCTGGACCCCCGAACGACAGTGGGCGCTGGTGCCCCTGGTTGGATTCTTGTGCTTCTTGATGGCGACAAGCCATGGGTCCGGTGCTGGGCCCTTGCTGCTGGTGTGTGGGAGCTTCTTTTGGCGTGTGCTGAACTGGTGCCATGGCTAGGGTAGTTATGTAATTGTAATAATCTGTAGGCCTAGTATAATACTGTATCTAATTGTATTATATTATTGTGGGTCAGTCAGATAGCAGCTCATACTGATTTATACAAATATAATGTGGCCAAGTACAAAGTATGTGGCTATGTTGACGCACTCAGCGACTAATTGGCTGGTAATGTATGTCGTCATGGGCAAGCTGTAAATTACCTTAGGAGTTAAATAAAGTTATGGGTTTTAATAAACACAGTCGAGATTATTTCTGTAAAGCAATGTTATTATTCTTATGAATATATTAGGTCTAAAGTCGCCTGTAATCCAAACAAATAGTTATGTTTAGAGTGAAATTGGCGTGGGGTGTCTGGTCCTCTGTTCTAAACACAAGGATTAATGTATATTAAGATTGGGTCTGTCACTGTCTGTTAAATAAGCAGTTCAACGGCCTAACTAGAGATGGAATAAACAATTATTATAGTATGTAGGTAATAGAATGTACTTACACAATATCTTTTGGGAGCTGTACACAACGTTACAGATTTAGGACAATTGCTTGTCCTTCAAAAAATAATAATATGTAGGGCAGTAGGGCGTATGTATGATAGAGCAAATGAAATACCTTGGTTAATTAAGTTACTGAAGTAAAAAATCTGAAAGGGTAATACAATTTTAATAATTAATAACGTCCGCAACACACAACACAAGCTGACCAAGTTATTAAGTAACGGTAATGAGTGTAGAAATCCATCGGTAATTAATTGCTTCACACGCAGGGATTGCCTTGTGTTCACTTCCGCAGGTAATAAGGTCTTACTCTCTCACTGACTTACGAACTTGCAACCAATAATGTCAAAATTTAACCACAGTCACACAAGTAAACTAAACGTGAGTAAACCAAACAATCAGTACCACACCAAATAATATCGGGATTATCTATGCTGTCTGTTGTCAAATAACAGCCTTCCCAGTTCAACAAGCCTTTTGCTTGCATCCATGTCTATAGCTCGAGATTTACAACTCCCTCGGGTGACACAAGACTTTCTCCTACACGTTTGGAGGATTTCACATCGGGGACAATGCAGAATTTCAAAACCTTCAATAATTCGTCAATAAAGCATTCAGTTCTCAATATCAAGCAGAATAAAAACATATACGAATAACACAGCACTAGCTCTACACGCATTTGAAGCAGTTTGTTTACACAGGAAACCACTGAATGAAGTAGGTATAATAAAGTGTACAGTTTTAATACAACCTACCTCAAACAGTTCCTAAGGATGTTAAGATGGTCATTAAGTAATTGATTATATCTCAAATGAGGGGTAGTACTTCACTGTCTTGGGAACAGTATGGAGAAAATAAAGCTTCACTGTCCTGTGGACAGTGTGAGAAATTAAATTTTCACTGTCGAGGCTTTTACTGATGGGCTGACAATAAACTAACAATTGTCCCCAAGCTTAACTCGTGCATCTACTTAAATCAGGTTCTGTATGTTTTAGTCTGTGAACTGAACACTAACGTTGCCTCGGGATACCTACCACACGGTAGGAGTGTTCACTGATTTGTGAATATATATTATATAATATATATGTCGAATTAAATGGCATAATCAAATATTTCGGGTAAGGGAGTTTAGGGCATTAGAAACTACTTCAAGGAGTAGGCCTAATATATAATTACTATACGTGTAAACTATTCCTTTATGCTGTGCTGTCTGTGAACAACTGTACGTGCGACTTATTACGAATTGTGGGTAGGACGTTATATGGGGCCTAGTGCGGTGTAAATGCACATTGCATGCGTGTTGCATACATGACGGTATAGATATATATCACAGTTGTAAGTTGTTTAGTTGGGAATAATATTACAGTACTGAGAATAACATACACACGCAGTGAGTTTGAACTGAGCCTGATTTAGATTAATGTTACAGTTTACACTCACCAGGTTGAAAACGATGCAGTATGATCTTGAGTCAGTAGTATATTCTCCAAACAATACATACAATAATAGTAACTATAATATAATGAGGCTGTATCGCCTGGCCTGTACTGCAAACACGGTGAAAATTTATAGGTTTCTAGTGTCTAAAGAGAACCCGAAAAAATTTAGCGGCTTAAAATGATGTAAGTAAAGCTCAAATTTGATTCAAAGCACAGAGTTCTACAGTATATGTAAATCCAAGGAGTGTAACAACCAATGAGATGGGAGCTAAAGCTCAGATCAACACCCTATGAGATTCTGATACAACACAAAGGTGATGCTAGGCAACGCTATAAACATATTGATAACACTGTGGCATAAAGATTAAAGATTGTACATGAAGACAGACAAATTATGTATGAAATACAGTATTACACGTTCGTGGGGCCTTCACGCAGCACGAGGCCTAGTTAAGAGATACAAATTAAAATTGAGCGACTGTATCACAAAATCAGGTTTTGAGAAATTTACCCACACCACCAATCAATCAAAGAAAGGGGGACAGTACGTGTTCACCCCTTTTAATCTCCCCACCCCCCCCCCCCCCCCCACCCTTCCCAAATCCAAAAAATTTTACTCTGCTAATCTACAGGAGCTAATAAACCAACAGGTTGATGCCATCAATGATGTTGACGACAGCAGGCAATCATCCCAGGCATGGAAATCGATCAATCTGCTTACTGGGCGGAAAAGCCAACCAACCACCAAGGTTAAGGCTGAATCACCAGCCGATCGCCTCAATGGTTGGAAAGCCCACTTTGAAAAGCTCCTCAATAATGACAGGGTATTGCCTGATAACTTTATAGAAGTAAAAGTGTCTGAGTCTGTACTCCCAGATATTTCCATCGGCGATATCTCCTTTGCAGAAGTGAAGGGTGCTGCTGCAAAGAGCATTAAGACCAATCGTGCCAGTGTAGTAGATGGTGTTCCCCCTGAGGTCTTTAAAATACCTGAGTGTTTAAAGCTCATCTATCCCATCATAGTAGACATGTACCGAACAACAAGAGTCCCACAAGAAATGAAAACAAATAAGTTGGTGCCAGTTCCCAAGAAGGGCAACCTAACACTCTATGGTTCTTTTCGGAGAATCTCATTGATCTCGATTGGTGCAAAGCTATACAATAGGATTCTATTAAATCGCATCAGGGATCCCATTGAGAGACTGCTCCGTGGAAATCAGAATGGGTTCCGTAAAGGTCGTGGGACCATGGAGCCCATTTTGGCACTTAGAAGGATAATTGAAGAGTTATCAAAAAAGAGAGACAGGCATCTGGCTGTTATCTTTGTTGACTTCTTCAAGGCATTTGATTCAGTCTCTCGCTCACGTATGTTCAGCATACTTTCATTATATGGGATTCCTGATGAAATTATTGCAGCAATCAGATCAGTATACGATGGTACAACAACATTTGTGTCTACTGTTGATGGTGGCACAGAACCATTTGAAGTGTTATGGGGCGTCCTCCAAGGAGACACACTTGCACCATTCTTGTTCATTATTGTGGTTGACTATGTTCTACGCATGTCCTTAGATCATTATAATGATGATGGGGTGATGATAACTCCACCTACTGGCTCCAGAAGTCGAGGAAATCCTGCCAAGTACCTAACTGATCTAGACTTTGCTGATGACTTAGGAGTACTCTCAGAATCATTGGAGGGAGCCCAACGGCTCCTCAGCTCATTAGAACATGCTGCTTCTAGTGTTGGTCTTTTTATTAACTCCAGAAAGACCAAAATTCTGACAGTTAACTTTGAAAGTCCTCAGCAAGTCTCTGATCGGATGAGCATAAGCTCAAAGGATGGTATGCTTGAGCATGTGGACGACTTCTGTTACCTGGGATCATGGATCCGGAAGTCAGGTGAGGACCTTCGAATACGTAAGGGAAAGGCATGGGCAGCCTTGAATAGGCTTTCCAGGATTTGGAAGTCACCGAGAATTAATCGGAAACTTAAGGTCCGATTATTTAGAGCAGCAGTAGTTCCAGTACTCCTCTACGGGAGTCCATGCTGGGCTCTAACTGCTGAGGACACCAAATCTCTGGATGGCACATTCACAAGAATGCTACGCCGGGTTCATTGTGTCAAGTACAATGCACACATCTCCAACCAGACACTATATAACATTGGAGGAGTCTCATTGGTTCCCCCAAGCTTGACACTAGAACAAAATCGCCTCCGCTTTGCAGGACATTGCTTTCGCCGTGAGGACCAGCCAGTGCATAATCTTGTACTTTGGCAGCCTCATGGAGTGAATAAGCATGGTGGACAGCCCATGACTTTCTTGAGACGCATCTTAAAGGACACTGGCCTTAAAGATGCGGATGATCTAGCAAATGTCATGGGTGATAGGGAGTTGTGGCGGTGCAATTTTGTTGACAAGCCGGCACAGCATTCTTAAAAATGCAGCTGCAATGCAGCATGCCGATCCTAGTAGTACCCTTCCCAACCACCAATACATTACCGCGACATCTACAACCCACGGAAGGGTAGAACGAACTTATTTCCAATCGCACGTTCAATATGCAAAGCCAGGTGGTGTATACTGTATAGGAATATAATCAACGCCCTACTCGTCTTAATTATTATAAGCGTCGTTGCGCTCGTCCTGTTTTGTATTTAAATATATTTCCTAAACGCGGACTGACAATCTTTATAACTATCGATACGTGCAATATGCGAAACCAGGAATGGTTTATAGGAATATAATCAACACAGAACGCAGTACTAAATGCAGTCGATGCAGTAATGATATTCAAATAATTAATTTAATACCAGTACCCTCTGTTAATGCCTCAGTGTAAAAACTTAGACAATTCAACTACACGGAAATCCCATAAAAAAAATAAGCCTAATATTTATGAGGAAAAAAACAAGTATGGATATAAGCCTTTTGCAGTGGTAAAATGTTATTGACTGACATTTATTAAATGAGATCTGTCAAACATGCAATTCACCGATAATAGACTGAAAGTAGGGAAGTCAGATTTCCATTTCGTTAGCTTGCTATGGCCAATCTGTTTACCTGCCTGTACACATGTGGTTAATTACATTCGCATTCCCATTGGAGAGTAACTGGCTGTTCTATACACACACATCCTTCCCATTCTATCTACCAGCACCGATCGAACTTGGATGTTAACCAATAAATCAGCAGTATTTAATGAGAATCAATTTTTTATGCCGTTTTAATTACTTTAGATCAATTAAAGACACAATTATTAAAGCAAATCACTTGAACTAATTAAAAACTATAATAGAATGGGGTATGTGGATTACATATGTATAATTTTTAAGTATAATTATTTAAATCTTATACTGTAAAATAATTAATTTCCTTTAAAAGGCAGGTTCAAAATGCTGTTTTTACCGTAATCAACTTAATTTACTAATTAACTGCTATTATCTTAGCTTCTCGAAGGCCACACGGAAAAAAACACTGCAAAAAAAGCGACAGAACGACAGAACGAGAACGACAGGTTTATTAATGGTACCACTACGCTAAGGCTCACTCACTTCGTGGCTCGCCCCACAGGTTGATTAATGGTACCACTACGCTAAGGCTCACTCACTTCGTGGCTCGCCCCACACAGGTAAATAATTGAATGGTTCTCAAATGATGAATATAAGAGTCCAATTCGAAGTAGCCGCGTGCATCAAAACACCACCGAGCTAAAATTATCTTTATTTGCTGATTTCATTTCCGATGTCAGTTTTAATATTTGGTGGATGTAGTCTGTCCGCCCGTCGGTTATCTGTCAGTCTGCCGTAGATTATGACAGACACGTTAGAAGACAGCTTTTCCGCGATCACTAGAGAACTAAAAGAGATCTCTCTAAGCTGTTTTCAGATTCTAAATCCCCAATACATTCAGCTCTAGATGCAATAAAAAATCAAATTTCTGAATTTTTTCGAGCGGGGGGGGGGGGGTGTTGCACCCTGCAGGGGGGGTGTTGGGTTGCTACCCCACCCTTAACTGTGTTCAAGACCAGTCCAGGAAGTATGGTTTTTTTTCATGGAAACAGACCCTACAGGAGGCCCCTAGGTCTACTGTATGTAGGTAACATACAGTACCTGTACCAGTACTGAATCTCTACATACCTACCTAGACTGAAAGCAATATGATAACTTAATAAATTAATTGTTGTGGGGTGAGTGACGGTGAATTAAATATATAATGTAGATAGGACAATATGATAATGCGCTCCATAGCGAAGAATATCAACCGACCCTGTTGGGGCTCGAACCTGGTACCTAGGTTTCAAACTTCTGGTTATCATCAGCCGGGTGAGCGTACTGAGCTACCAGACCGGATGAATATTTCACTATGGAGTGGGAGATCATATTTAGGCCAACTAATCACTCAAAGGAAAGTACAACGTTATTCCCGTGCTCTGCCAGAAATGGCAACCATGCCTCAAAGAATGACTAGTATACGGTGTTGTAGAAACCACTGTAACCCAGTATTGACTGGCCCAGGCTGTTAGTTAATAATATTACATTCAATTCGTACATATTTCATCATACATATTTCATTCAATTCACATCATACTGTACAATTCACTTATTATTGTTAATTAACAGCCTGGGCCAGGCATGCGGGGTTACAGTGGTTTCTACAACACTGTATAGTGTATAATAGTTATTCTTTGAGGCATGGTTGCTATTTCTGGCAGAGCACGGGAATAACCTTTGAGTAATTAGTTGTCCTAAATATGATCTCCCACTCCATAGTGAAATCTTCATCCGGTCTGGTAGCTCAGTACACTCACCCGGCTGGTGTTAACCGTAAGTTTGAAACCTAGGTACCGGGTTCGAGCCCCAACACGCCAACAGGGTCGGTTGATATTTTTCGCTATGGAGATCATTATCATATTGTCCTATCTACATTATATAATATGATACAGTAACTTACCTTAATCGGCGATTCAATTGGAAACTGTAGAGGAATTCGAATCTCATCACCCCAGGAACTAGAATAGAAGCTTTGGACGATTATTCCTTCGAGATTACGAGCGCTCCAGTTGTAAATAATTTTGGAATCGCGGGCCGTTTTTACGAGTTTAATAATTCCGCCCTTGGATGGAACTCTGTGGATAAAAAGTGATGTGATTTATTTAAAAAGGACCACAAATTATTTATTTCACAGATTACAGTTTTCGAACCAAATTATTATATACAGTATATATAATTTTACTCGATATTGTTAACAACAATGTTTATTGTTTTGGTTAGAAAAACCCGTCTCTGTAACCTGCTCCTTTCCCTGAATTGGTAACAATTGGAATTGTATTTATCATGTTGGTACAATAAGCCGTCTCTATAACCTGTTCCTTTCCCTCAATTGGTAGCAATAACATCGTTTATTGTTTTTGTTATAAAAAACCGTATCTGTAACCTGCTCCTTTCCATCAATTGTAACATCATTGTTTATTGTTTTGGTTAGAAAAAGTCGTGTTTGTAACGTGCTCTATTCTCTATTGCTATCAACAACGTTTATTGTTTTGGTTAGAAAAAGCCGACTATGGTAAAAATATTTTACTGTATATCTGACTATTGCTGTTTGCTTTATGTGTTTTAGTGTAGTTATACTGTAGTTAATGTGGTGTTAATAGGAGACGGGGGGGGGGGGGGGGGGACTGGACGCAAAACCCGCCTTGGCGAATTAATATCCTGCCTCAATGTTAAATTCTCAATTTAGGGAAAGGAGCAGGTTACAGTGGCACGTTATTTTAACCAAAACAATAAACTAAACACAACAGAACAGGTTACAGGATTTTATTTTTGAGAGTAACCAGCTGTTACAGTATTTGTGTCCAATTTCTCCTGGAGAGGGATGTATTTTTAATGCGTCCAGTCCCCCCCCCCCCCCCCCCCCCCACCCCCTATCTGGTTCATTTATGTAATTTTTTGGGTCGAATTTCTAACATTAGTTCATCTGTATTTTTTAGTCAACCTAGCCCTCCCCCCGGACAGTAGACCCCCACAAACAAAACTAAAGATTTTTAACGGGTTAGCAAAATAATCTATAATATTAATATTGTCAAAAAACATTATAATTATTAAGACATACGTCTAGAAATGTATACAGTAAAATTAAATGTCATCCTAAATACTATCATCCTCGCGGGGGGGGGGGGGGGGGGGGGGGGGGGGGTTATTGCACGCGGGCTAGTGTCCCGAGTCAGGGGGCTAGGCCTACTGTCCGGAGTCAGGAGACTAAGCCTACTGTCCGGAGTCAGGGGGCTACTGTTGTGATCTTGTCAAGGAGGGGGGTGTTTGGTAGGGGCTGGAAGGGCTGGTGTCTGGAGGGCCACTGTCCAATGGGCTATTGTTCGAGGGGGCTAATTGTCCTCTAACTCTATGTATATTTCAAGCAAAAAAAGGTGTTCAGAAAAAGGTTCAGGTGCGCGAAGAAGTCAGATTGACTCTGATTTCCAGATGGTATCCATTTTCGATAGAACTACCCATGTCTATGCAGGTAGGTACTGGAAGTCGTCAACTTTCCATATTTAATTATTATCAAATACAAGTGGTCAAGTATCCATTACCATCAATAATTAAAAGCGTGTTATGAGACCCCTTACAATACCCTTACTCGCCCCATAAATATTAATCATTAATTAAAAGTCATGTATTCGGTCTTGATAAATTTATATGGAATTCAACTTATTCAGCAGCCGTTTCCACTTTGTTCCGTATAAGTTTTGCATTATGCTAGCGTATTTGTTAGCGGATCCATACCGCTGCACACCATCTACCGAGATAATGGGGAACAGGGTGATTTACGAATCACCCACAGGTATCCAATATCCAATATAAATGAGGCGATGTGATGTTAAGCTGGGAGATGGTTAACAATTCATTTCAGGGGAGAAGATAGCATAGGGCCAAAGGAACATGGAATGACACGAGAGGGGGAAAAACCTAACCAATGGGAGGGCCACACATGGCATGTATAACGTGTATCCACTATCCATTGGTCGGTCACCATGTAGGTAGGACTGTGATAAGTTTCCATGTACTGTAGTTTCCATGCAGTTTCCATACATATACAGTATGTTACCCAATATCAATGTTAAGTCGGCTATTATCTACTGTGGATGTTGGACGGTTTTTGACCATCGTCGCCTAGTACTTACTGATTGTGCTGTGATCCGTTTACCGGTACTTATATATATATATCAGCTATTATGTACAACGATAAACCAATAACTCTTGCTCTACATTGGCCTACGGCCTTTTCAGCCTTTAAAGTTACTAGGGCGTGGCGACGCGTACAAAACACGACAAATTTCACCCGATCAGGATCCGAGGAGCGGATCCGAAAACTAAGGAAGCGTTCTCCATTTATAAACTGTTCTATAAATGTGGAGGATGTATGCGTGCGCAAGACAACGCGATTCCTATGTGCTTGAACCCGGAGAACCCCAAGCCGATATTAGCGCATTGCCCACACCACCAGAGTCTGCGTTACCAAGAAGGTGGATACCCTTTGATGAATCCGTACCACTGTTTAAGATGAGTGGACCAAACGTGGGCGAGATTGTTGTTTATGAACCCAAATTAGTCGAACCAGACGTCTACAGTATGGTAATAGATGAATCTAATAAGTCGACACAAGAGAAATGGGAAGCATTAAGCCTCTATAGGGCGTACAAGGTGTACGAGAAAGGTGAGATCGAGGAGTTTGGCGGAAGGCTACCATTTTATTGGATATCCTATGATCAAACCGAACCTAAGGAGATGACACCCAAACTCTTCGATAGTATAACCTTTGCTCAGCTTTGGTCGCAGAGACTACAGATACCACACGTCGAGATGACGCGAGAATCTCAACCCCATCCTACCAAGGCGGTAGTACCGGTCGCGAGAACAACCAGCTTTCCTATTAGTATACCGACCCGAGAGGAGACAACCTACGAGATCCCCATAGTTGAACACCCGGAGATAATTTCGAACCTGGATTTCCTCCCATCGGTAACGTTTGGCGATGTGTTAGAGGCGGTGGAGTTGCATATGCATAGAACAATAGTTCAGAAAATGGTACGCAACGTGCCTCCACATATTACCGACTTTAAGGAAGGGGATCGCGTGGGGACGGATATCGCACCTTGCATCCTGCGAGGGTATCTAGCAAAGATGATTCGATTATGGATCGGTGTTCGCGGTATTTCAACTTTTCATAACGCGAGTTGAATATTTTTTGTATTTATTTAAAATTGATTATTCCGATATTACTACTGGGTGCGGGACCATGGGTTTTGGGCACATTCAATGAACTGGGGGGGGATTGATGGGCGAACTTTGGGGCAACTTACAGGGTACGGGAATAATTTCATAGTTATAAGGGCCAGGGGTGGGAGGCAAAGTTAAGCAGTATTCAGGTTAGCCTGAGTACTATTAGGCCCTGGCCAACTTCCTGCTGCCTGTAGGGGTGGATTTGGTAATGCGCCAGGCCTAAAGGACAAGGACTGCCCTTAGCGGTCCCTGGCCAACAGCAGTTATTACGAGACTGAAAAGAACTCGGAACGCTGACTGCTGCTTGAGTCAGGGATTCGCGACGGGAAACGACAGCCCCCTTAGCTAAGCCGTACTGGTTCTCGATGACCGATCCCTTCGGGGTTCGCGAGGGGTGGGACGGACATGCGAAAGGGTTGGCCGACAAACGACTGCCCCCTTAGCTAAGCCGTACTGGTTCTCGATGACCGATCCCTTCGGGGTTCGCGAGGGGTGGGACGGACATGCGAAAGGGTGGCCGACTTACAGAGGAAGGGTTTGACGAGGACTGCCCTTAGCAGTCTCGGGTCAACAGCAGTTATTACGAGCCTGAAAAGGACATCGGAACGCCGGCTGCTTGTACCAGGGATTTGCAACGGGAACCGAAGACAGACCCCTGAGCTAAGCCGTACTGGTTCTCGATGATCGTTCCCTTCGGGGTTCGTGAGGGGTGGGATGGACATGCGACGGGGTCGAAAGACAAAGGACTGGACGCTACTGGCCTACCGACTGTTCGGAGCAGTTTCTCGGTTGCCGAAGCGACTACGAACCTGAATAAGGACTCGGAAAGCCTAGGTGGTTGGGTCTCTGCGATGAACTGACGGACCCGTAGCTAAGCCGTACTGGTTCTCGATGATCGAACCCTTCGGGGTTCGGGAGGGGTGGGACGGATGCTCGAACGGGTCCACCGACACGACAGACTCCTAGCCAAGCCGTACTGGTTCTCGATGATCGATCCCTTCGGGGATCGGGAGGGGTGGGACGGATAAGCGACAGAGTCTACCGACTGGGCCGACCCTTAGCCAAGCCGTGCTGGTTCTCGATGATCGAACCCTTCGGGGTTCGGGAGGGGTGGAACGGACACGCAACAGGGTCGACCGACACCGACACTACGGCACTAAGACCAGGACTGGGGAACATTAGGTAGGCTAAAATCTGGGGAACATTGTGTAGGCTAAAATCTGAGCGAACAGTGGGTAATTAAATAATATACTGTAGGGACTTATATTGTCATGTGTAATTATTGTGAATATTTGGTGTATATTGATTTGGGGAAGCCCAAAATTATTCTCAATCAGGTTTCAACTGTAGGAAGTTACATTAAAGAGTATATCCAACCAATGCGACTTTTCCTCAACCGCAATCCTGCATTTAAGAAATTCCTCCTTCTCCAAATTCAATATCCGGTGACTGGGGGGGACTCTGTGGTCTGTAAAGTCACGTATCCAGCATCGGCGTTTTTCCCCCCTGGTGTAGGGATAACGGCAACAAAATTGAGAATAATTACGGTCAATTTTGACAGGGTGTCAAAATTGAGAGCAAAACGCGGCCAACTTCAACTGGTGGAAGTTGAGAATCCTTCAATACTCTTTAAAACTCTCTACGTGCTTGCCAGCACCCACTACGAGGAAACTCTGGTATTTGAGTTAAGACGAAGTCGTGGTTTTATTAATCAACAAACTCGATCTAACCAACTCGTAGTCGGCAGATCACATATTTGGAGAGTTGTTAACAGGGAATGGAAGTATCGATCACACCCATTGATATAATCCAAGTTGAGCCAGGAATCTGGCACGTCGAAGTTGAAGTACAAGGAACGAACGTCGGACGATTCAGGATTACCGTTCGGGTGGTCCAAGCTGAGTACAATACCTACGAGGAACTGTTTTATGACATCGCGTATCTAGCTATCGACGAGGCGCTACAATGACGACCAATAACGTATCCGATACCGACGAGATGGATCACCACACAGACTCGGAAGCCGACGAGGTACCAAACGTCAAAAACATGACCCGTCGGCTAGGGGCTCTCAAAGGCGGAGTAACCCGAGCGTATCAACGGATAGAGAAACAACTCAAGGGAATCAAAATCCCCCTCAACGAGATACAAACTCAGCTTCAAAGTATCCGAAATATCCTACAGCGGTACGAAAGAATGATACAGGCGTACCAAGAGCTAGTTCCCTCCACTGATCAGGAAAACTACCCCAAGTTAGAAGAACACGTTGTACATCTAGATGGGTTCCGCAAACAACACCGGAGGACCCTCAGCCTTGTGAGAGGCTATGAAGAACAGTACTACAAGAGAGCTGAAAGAACAGACGCGGAATCAGTACGATCCTCCAGCATCAGGACAGCAGTACATCGAAAGAGAATGGGGTCCTCGAGAAACCAGCACTCCAGCGCTCGGAGCACGGTGTCCGGTTCAGCACACAGCTCTCAAGGGGGTCAACCACTCCGAGACCAGCTACGAGAACAGAAGGCATTAGCCCTCAAAGCTCGGATGGAAGATGAGTACGTTCAACTGCAAACCGAACAAGATATATTAGCCACCGAAATGCAAAAACAGGAGGCCGAACAAGAGGTCGAACGGCGGGCCGAACAACATAGACAGGAGGTCGAACAACGGGCCGAACAACATAGACAGGAAGCTGAACAACGTGAACGAAAGGCCAAACAGGAGATCGAACGACGGGCCGAACAACATAGACAGGAAGCTGAACAACGTGAACGAGAGGCCAAACAGGAGATCGAACAACGTGAACGAGAGGCCAAACAGGAGATCGAACAACGTAAATGGGAAGCAGAAATGCGTAAACAACATGCCGAGGCCCAAGCGATTCTCACCCACAAAAAGAATGCGGATATGGCGAAACTCGCGGAATACGAAGCCGCACTTATAGAACGAGATATTCAACTATACGAGGACTGGGAAAGGGATATAGATCAGGAATATGAGCCAATCCCGGTACCGGAATTAGAGAAGTCATTTGCACCAACAGCGGCGAAACTTCCGAAACCCGAGATCACGCCTACCATACAGTCTACGTTATCGGCACAAGCACCGGTGTTCCATCCCCCACCGGTTACACTTAAAAATGAGGAACCATATTTCCCGTCCAACCCCACGGCAACGAGTGTACCCAAGTACAAGCCTGAAAGGGACTCGGAACGGGACGCCACTCCCCGATCCAACAATCCGTTTACATCCCACCACAACCCGTAGTCGCATCATCATTAAAACTCCACCTATCATTGATCCATCAAGTATGGGAGAGAGTGCCGATAATTATAACCCTCCTAGTTATTCCAGGTCGGACGACGTCGGCATTATCCGGGCATTGGAAAACCGCCTCTCCATGCCCAAGATGGAGATCCGCGCCTTCGAAGGAGATCCCGTCGATTACCTCAGATTCAAGAAACAGTTCTTTGCGCAGATCGGATCAACGGACATAGCCGACGCACAGAAATTGGTATATTTATCGCAATACCTGGGTGACAAACCACGCCGAATTATTGCATGTTTTGAGGGAGGTTCTCATGAAGCATACTATGACGCATGGAAAACTCTAGACAAAAGATACGGAAATACCGGGACTATAATTAATAAAACTCTAGAGAAACTGATACAAGACGCGGGATCACTAGGGGACCCACAGAACCTCCAGGAATTCTCAGATTCCATGAAGGATGCCTACTACACTCTGAAACCCTTAAATAAGGAGGACCAGGTGAACAACATTCTAAACCTCCGACAGATCGCCCGGAAGTTCCCCGGATGGCTACAAAGTAAGTGGGCCTATAAATGCGTAGATCTCCGGCGCAGACATCCAGATCGAGACCCCAGCTTCCTTGAAATGTCGGCATTCCTGGACGATATCTCCGAAGCCATGAATGACTCGATGTTCTCGAAACAGAGTCTCGCCAAGTTGGACGCAATGGAGAGCAATTACCAGAGCAGGGCACCCACTCCAAACCCAAGATTCCCCCCTACTCCCGTGAGTACGATGGCCGTCAGTATGGCTGAGGACTCGGATGACGAGGATTACGAGGAACCGACCTTAGCAGAAGAATGGGCATGCTACCTAGCGAATTGGGCACCCAAAAGGGAAGGCACCACAGCCTCCCCTATATGTCTCTTCTGTGGAGAGAAACATAAATTGGAATTCTGCGGAAAGTTCCAGTTCGCCGAACTCGTCCCACGCTTCGAGGCGATAATGAAACACCGAGGATGCTTCCGGTGTCTTGGAACGGGTCACTATGTTCGGGATTGTGACCAAAGATCGTGCTGTGCGGTCTGTAACGACCTACGTCATCACACGCTCCTCCACATCCCCGCAAACTTCGATTTCACTACCCTCCCCTTTCGGATCGAAGCCAAGCGAAGAGGAGAAACGAACCACGTTTTCAAAGGAACCCGGACAACCCAACGGAGAGAAACCAATCCGTTTAAAATCTCCACCGATAAACCACAAGTAACAAATATTTCAGCCACGATTAATCTTATAAATCGCCGTTACATGGTCTTCGCAAAGGTAATCCCAGTAAGGATTCAAGGAGTCGGCAAATCCCTGACGACGCTCGCGTTCCTTGATAACGGGTCTGACGGAACCATCATCGACCGGGATTTCCTCGAGCAACTCGGCCTAGAATATGAACCTTGTAAACGGCCCATACAAACCATCACCGATAACAGAGAGGTAGAGTCCGGGGAGGTGCAACTCCAGATGGAAGGAGTAATGAAGGGCTACGAAACGGTTAAGCTAACCATCAAGAACGCCTTGGTACACACAGACCTCCGAGTGCGGTTCCGACAATCAGCCGAGTACGCCCCCCTCATACAATTGGACCGAGACGATGTAGATCTGAGGTGTCCGCAGTTGGACGTAAACCGCATCACCCTACTGATCGGACTTGATACACCGGAATTACACATACCAACCGGAGATGTCGCCCGATCCATAAAGAAGGATGACGGCTTTTACGCTGAACGAACAATAATGGGATGGACCCTCTGCGGCATCAAGGAAGAAACTACTGACACCTATACATACCTTCCTAAATGTCAGATTAAAGAAAATGCAACATCCGTGGGTTATTGCTCAGCTACAGGCCTCGATGAGGATTTATTTCCTTGAGACCGAAAAAACCCAGCAAGAGATGACTAAATGCTTTAATCTAGAGACCCAAGAGTTTGCTGAAAAGGACGAGAACCCGTCCGAGGAGGATCAATATTGTATGGACGTCCTTGACCAGGCCAAGTTCAAAGACGGACATTGGTGCGTCGCCCATGCTTTGGTGGCTAGTAATGTTTTTGATGATAATAATGACGTGGATAACATTGACACCATTAATGGGAGAGTATGGACTAATCTGCCGTAATACCCGGATGGCGAACGCCTCAGTTGAGTCCCTCACTCCTAACCACCTACTGGGGAGACCCAAAACTCATGTTCTCCCAGAGACAATGTTTCCGGATCCCAACGATATCGCGAGACATACAAACTGGAAGAAGGCCCAAGCATTGGCAGCGCATTGGTGGAGAATCTGGGCCCAGGAGTACCTCATAACCCTCCGGACCAGGAGGAAATGGAACAACACCTACCGGAACGTCGCAGTTGGCGACATGGTACTAGTAAAAGAAGATCTCAAAGACCGCGTTCACTGGCCTGTGGCGCGGGTCGTGACCATACACCCAAGCAAAGACGGACTTGCGAGGACTGTGACGATACGAACGGCAAAGGGCCACTACCAACGCCCTATCCAGAGGCTGTGCCTTCTTGAAGGCAATGATAGCGGTGACTCTACGAGAGGTGATAAGTTCCCTACTCAAGATCCTGCTGCGGACATTGGTGACAATGATAAATGCGTTTGAACCCTTCTTATCCTGTTGACAAACTCTTTTAAACTGTGATTTATCGACGATGAAAATGGACCCCCCTTAAACCAACTGTAACCACGCAATGGTATTTGTGTTTCCTCGTGTGTTATGTGGAGTCCAGCGTCACCCTGCAGATGTTTCGACTGACGCAGGGTCGTTTATGTATTGTTTACCCTGATTTTGGTCATCGGGACCAACGATATTGGATTATTGGAAATGGTAAAGATTTGAAGTGGAATTCATTGTATTCATTGCAGTATGTTATGTTGTCCGTTGCGTGCGCAGTTCGGGGCGTAGGCGGTGTAACGAGTCCAGCTGTAGATCCCGGATTGCCGCGCAACACCCCCTCTATCCCGTTATTCTGGTGGGTCCATGGTGCATCCACATGACTTCGACGATAGGGGGTTTTATGTTCTCAGTCGCGTTATTCTGGTGGGACCGTTGCGTGGATTTTGGGGCGTAGGCGGTGTAACGAGTCCAGCTGTAGATCCCAGAATGTTGCGTAACCCCATCCCACATGACTTCGTCGACTGAGCTTTATGTTGTTGGGAGTGTTATTCTGGTGGGTCCCTGGTGCATCCACGTGACTTCACTCCCAGCGTCTTCATTGTCCGTTACGTGCGCAGTTTGGGGCGTAGGCGGTGTAACTAGCCCAGCTGTAGATCCCAGATTGCCGCGTAACACCCCTTCCACAACAAAGATTTCCCAAAGAAGATGATTGAATGTAGTTGGAAATGATGAAAAGACTCAGACAACTCTACTATAAACCGAATGATGACGCGTATGCTGATGAAAATGTAATGATGCGCACCCTGGTGCTGCGCTTATAACAATGATGATAGCCGGGGGGCTATAACCCCAATGATGGTGTGGAAATAAACAAAATTGAGAATAAATGGTGGAACTAAATGTGTTGAAATGTGTTGAAATAAATGAAATGAGATGAAATAATAAAGAGAAATGAAAAAAGACAAAAAAAAGGTATAAAAAAGTCTAAAGAAAAGAATTGGAAAAAAGAAAAGGACAAAAAAAGTCATAAAAAACTGGTTGGATATTAATGTATAGCTATAGTAACTGTAAATGCTGAATGTATTAGCAATAAGATGATAGATGTCTATATAGCAATGTTATTAATAAACTGAACTAAAAATAAACTGAATTATTCTGCAATCGCTATAGTTTCAGACTTTCTGGACTTATAATTAACTGATCTAATTTGTAACGGATATAATCGTAAATATGGACCCAAATCGCCAAATTATCGGCGAATTACGTAACACAATAGATCTACTGGAATATTCGCAACCCGGATCCCCTGACTTTGATACAAATTGGAGCACCCTGCTAAATGAGAACGTGCGAGTCGTTAAATTCACCGGGCGAGAGGGACCGGATTCAAAGTATCTACGAGCCCTCCGGTTAGCCGATGCTAGTACGAGACTGAAAAGAACTCGGAATGCAAAGGCAACCGGAGGGGACGAGTCGTCGTTTTGGGAAACATTCCGACAAAGCGTCTACAAATCCCAATGTTTGATCTACGACAACGAGGGAAACGCGACACCCACCTCGAAAGCGATTACGTTGGCGAGATGTCAAAGTTTCGTCAACGACAAGAGTACGTACCTCGCCCACTGGGGAAACCTGTCGGAGTGTACTGCGACGCTTCGAGAGGAACGCATATCGATTATCCAGAACCGCGACGACTACCAGGATAAGTACGGGGTGAAAGAATACGGTCGA